>JAUZNJ010084352.1:0-22517 GCA_034780135.1 Jordanella pulchra
AACTGTTGAACTTTTTCCCCTGTTATCCGTGTGGTGTTCTGCATGTGGGTTAGAGCCCTTAAACCCACCATGACAGACAGAGAGCTAGGGGTGATGGAGCTGAGGGGAGATGGGAGGCAGGCAGGTGACTTGAAGGTGTGATCCACAGGAGGAGAAAACAGTTTTACTGATCCTTCTTGGAAAATCCAGTGACAAACCTAGAG
Organism: Jordanella pulchra; assembly: GCA_034780135.1. Taxonomy (NCBI): domain Eukaryota; kingdom Metazoa; phylum Chordata; class Actinopteri; order Cyprinodontiformes; family Cyprinodontidae; genus Jordanella; species Jordanella pulchra. Next base: position 204 of record JAUZNJ010084352.1, read on the forward strand.
GCAGCAAACACAAGGGCTGTGAAACTTCTGGTAATTGCTCAAGAGACAGATCAAAGGTTGTGACAGCAACCTCTGACTACAATAGGAGGCCAGAGAGAGACTACCGGTAAATGTTAATCATCAGCACTGAGTGAAGCTCTGCCGCTCCTTCATCCCCAGAACTCTGATGAAGCTGTGTAGGCTGCGGGGGCTCTCCACCAAGATCCTCGCTGAGGTATTACTCATACTCTCGCACACATGCACAGAGGAACTCTTACATTCTGAGCACCGTTGTCTCTCCAATGATTACAAGCATGGATCGGCACTAACTGTCTCACCAGAAATGTTTGGATTATTTGATGTTGATGGATGGGCCTGTAGGCAGGGGGTAAAGTAAGGCGGTTAGCCAGATAGCACCTCCCAACTGAGTTGTGAAAATAATGAAGAAAATTCAAAAATGCTGTTTTATAAAAGGGAAAAGATATTTGATTCTCAGAGGGATTATATAGTATGAACATTTGAGTTCACTAAAGTGGGATGCAAAGCTTCTTGAGTGGATGCGTGAGATAACATCTCGCAAATAATGCTATTAGTGATAGAAATGCTATTCTTAGTGTCTACACTCTAAGTTCAAATAACATTATAGGGATAGTCACCATCTTAGCTCCGTGATACTGCCAGCAGGTGGCTCATCTCACCTAGAGCTGTAATTCTATTTATGCTCAAAAAGGACTATCAAAACACTATCAGGACAGATATTTGGTGTATATAAACATATTTTATCATCATCAAATGTTTTTAAAATCCTTTAAAGAAGAAAATGCGTTTTATTTTATATTAAATTATATTTTCTGTGTTTCTCCTAAGTAGCTACACATTTGTTTATCTCTGTGTCCCCTTGTAATTTTTCTTTGTTTTGCCCAAAAAAAAAAAAACGATTCTGTGATTGCTATGATTTGTGAGTCTGGACCAAAGTGCACACTAATGCTCAGAAGCCAGATGGTAAGTTTTAAGAAAGCTCTAGAAGTAAGATGAATGACAAAACAGACAAAGAGAGATGAACTGAGTACCTGGTGAATACTGGCAAGAGAGCTTAAATAGGAATAAGGACTGATGTGAAAAATAGAAAGAATTAAAAAAAACACAGCTATATGGAATAAGTTCATTAACAGAAGGTTCTAGCTATGGAAGAAATAATTCGCTCTGAAAAAACACATGGAGGAGACAGAACCAATGCAAAAATACAGAAATAATTATTAGAGACAGTAAAGAAAAAAACAACCAAAAACACAAAGCAACAAACAAGAAAAATAATCTAGAAAATGAAAAAAATTTAACAACTGTGCAGGGGCTTTCCGCCTCTGTGAATAGGGGCGGGGCTTATGAGACACACAGCAGTTTCTCAACCCTTGTAGCAGGATAGAAGGAGCCAAGAACTGAGTTCAGCACTGTGGCAAAGCAACTTTTCATCACATTGCAGCAGCTTTGGGGAAATATTCTACACTTAGACAATGCAAAGTAAGAATGCAACGTTCAATGTTTGCAAAGCTGCTGTATTGGGCGGCAGATGTGACATTATAAAGCAAACTTTAACATTCGAAAATACTTCCCATTGATGAGCATGGAGAATTTTAGCCATGGGGCAGAATGTAAATAGCAGCAGTCAGCATAATAAATTTCCACCAGACAACAGCAAAGCTAAAGAGATTACTGTGAATGTTAAAACACGTGCAGGTTTCTTTTAGCACCTGACAACCTTTTTGCTGAGCAGGTGCACCTAATTTGTACTAATCAAATGAAGGAACATTTGAAGTTTTGTTGAGAGATTAGTTGTGTTACTGCTTCTACTACTAATAATAATGATTTATTCTATTTAAAGTGATTTACAAGGCTACACTTAAATCAATTAAACAATTATCAGGCTGTAAAAACACATACAAATCCTTTGAACAACAGGGAAGTTAACTCTTTAGGAGTATCTGATTTGCAGTAATTTACATATTTTCTCTCAGGATGGGATTTTTTTCTCCCTTTAAGCATGACTCACTTGTTTTTTTTATCTTTCTTTTCTGCTTTTTGGGACAAACATGCTTATATTTGTATATATAATGTAATTACTGTAGAGTAAAGCCTATTACTGCAAAAAATCAACAATAATGACCATAAAATTAAAGCTTAAAAAAATTGTGGTATCAGGAGAGTATTGATATTGGCAGATATCCTAATGTAGGTATTGGGATCAGATAGGCTGTAAAGAAAAATATCTGATCCATTACAGACTTCATCATCCATTTTTCATTGTGACTTCCTTTTCCAGGAGAGAAAATTATGATTAAACATTATTATCTCCTTATAAAATATTCCATCAGTTTTCCTTAATATTTGCAGTTTTCTGTATCTTAACACCAAGTGACATATGCCCTTTAGTGATGTCAAGTTTTTGAATGCATTATCATATAGTTTCAGTATTTGACAGATTAAATGATCTTGCGTGCTAAACCCACATCAGCTTGTTTAACCCAAGCCAAATATTCAATCACGGACACAAACAATGACATGCATTTCCAATTAATTGTAATTCCCTTTCAAGATCTCACCCTGTGGTGATGTTGGAGGATTCAGTGGAAAAAAAAATACATTAAATTTCATGCTTCCACGGTGAATAACATGGTCATTAAAACGAACAATTCCTGTGTGCTTTTATTGGTGCAAACAAATCACGTCCAGACGGCCAGAATGAACCTCATTAATGAGTCACATGGGATGGTTACAAAAGCAAATTCCCCCACAATTGGGAAAGGATAATGTAAAAGATCAACTTTCAATTTTAATTAACTTCTTTTGTTCAATAAAAGTCAAATTATTTATTCACATGACCGGCATTATTTTTGAAGGCATGGGCTGTTTTCAAACTGCATTTTCAGTTTTCACTTTTGGCCCCTTTTAAGTGAACATCACAGCAACTTGACATGCAGACAAATGATTGCTCAGATGAGCCAGAAGCTCTTTGCAGTCAGTCATGACAACCTCTCGGAGTGTTACAGCTGACCCTTTCAACAGGCTTGGATCAAAACAGTCAGAAGCCCGACTGTGTCGCTGACCTGGGAAGATCAAACCCAAGATGGGGTTAATGCCTGCTGGAACCATCGGTCTGCTTTTCATTTTCTACCTGCTGAATCATCTCAGTGTGTTTCTCTGTCTCTGGGGGAATAAATGTTGTTTTTTTTTTCAAGTAAATTTGACATGTCGATTATAGAGGATTTACTGGTATTAAGGAGATTGCCCTAAAAGAATCCACCCTGGGAACTGATGGGATTAAAGGTGCATTTTACTTCTTTTTCTTTGGGGATGAAAATCTGCGAATATTTTGGTCATTCAGTCTCTTCAAAAGCACACGTGGAAAGAAGCACAACGTCTTAAAATCTCCTTCTAAGATGGTCTGTGTTTTATAGATTTAAAAGCTGCAGCCAGTACATTTGGTGATTTAAGTTTGTGGATCAATTAGTTTGTATTGCCAGATTGTCTTTATTAACTTGATAATTAAGCAGTTAGTGGTTAGCAATAGGCTCCCTGACAGCCAAGGGGAGGGTTCAGTCTGTAAATGAACTATAATTGACAGCCCGTGGGCAAAGCTAATGCTAATAAAACCGCCTGACAACGCTGCAGGAATGTTGCCTCAATTAATGAAGCAATACCAGCCCCTCTTCAGTCTGGTGCCAAGGCACATGTGGAACCTTTAAAAGGGCTGTATTTCTGGTGGAGTGAATTACCCCCTCAAACCAGTCACACCAGGATATCAGGATGCAGTGCTGACTGAAGTTAAAAGATCCAAAGCAGGACCCAATCCCCTGAAAGCATGACTGTAAACACGCAAGCTCACGGGGATGACTTGAGCACGATTAGACGTAAATGCATGCACAGGAACTGAGTTTACAGGAAGATCAGCGATAGAGTAAACACAGAGTGAAGACAGAGATGGCTCAGAAAACTTCATAGTATGTGGGTCAACTGCTCTCAATCAAGTCTGCTCTGAAAGGCTGGGAAGATGCATTGTTTAGACATGAGGTAAATCATGCTTTTGGGGCAGAATATTTCTTGAGAAACATCACTTTCCTTGTGTTTCAAGTTAAATGAAATATAATAGGGAATTAAAAGGGATCTGGAGGCAAAGGAAGGTAAAAGACTGCAGTTTTGAAGACACCACAAAGTGGTAGATGAGGAGCAGCATGATGATGAGGAGGAGGAAGAGGGCTGAGAGGGATCCTCCTGTAATTGCTGAAGCTACATGGGGGCCGATTCAGGCCCTGGGCTGATATTAAAGTGACCTGAGAGGCTCCAGACACAACAGGGCCTCTAAACAACTTTGGCTCCACTGTGGAATGAGCCTCCCACGCCAGCCCATTTCAGACCAGACCGTTCAGCAGGATGGGCCGCCAGCTTGGTTCATGACTATTTGCAACAAAACCTCCCTCTTTAGAAAGGCATATACAAATGATTATTGAATAAACTTCAGTAAGGTCTCCAGCACCGATTCTAGAACACAATCCAAACATCAGTTTTTGATCTATCTGAATAAATTTAACTTTTTGCTCCAGTGATTGTAAACCAATCAGTTGTGAATCACTGCATCCCTTTAATGACAGTCATTAAGTTCAATTCCAATTTAGCATAATGTCTGTTTTTTTCAAAAGGTAGTCAAAACAGCTGCTTATCTGCAATGAATGGGCAGGAAAACAGCTTGGCTGCTGTCTGAACACCATTGGCCTTATTGGCCTCTTAGCTCTTAGAGGAATATAACTGTATAAAATCTTAACTAGGTTTGAATTTCCGTTCAGAACTGGGACTAAATGGACGACCCTTTGCTGGGTTGGGAAAATCACTCAAAGGGACAGTTACAGGGTGGTGGCAGCATCATGTTCATGTCCAACAGGGCGATGAGAATAAACATACATCTAACAACATTAAGGCGGTTTGGTTCAAAGCATATTACTGTGTTAGGATGGCCCAGTCACCTTCCTACCCTGAGAATCTGATGCCCAGCCAGTGTTGGCACATGCCCTCAATTAGAGGAATATTACAAAGAAGAAAGGGCAAACTTTCTGCTTCAATATATAAAGCTGGAAGAGACAAAGGCCCTTAAGATACAGCAGCTGTACAGTAATTGCTGCAAAAGGATGTCCAACAGAGTTTTGAAGTCTGGCTTAAAAAAATATGTAAAACCAAATTTTATTTTTCTTCCACTAAACTATTTTAATTTAGGCCAACAAAAAGGAGTCCAGTGCTTCTGGATGTTAAATGTTCGCTGTGTTTGAATGCTTTTGCAAGCAACTGTAGTTTGTTAAATAAGTAAATAAGAGTAAAATTAGAAATTGTTTGTTACAAATATTTGTTACAAAAGAGAATTTTGTTTAAAAAAAAAACAAAGAAAAAACAACAATTCTTTTTTAACTGCAAAAGCAGGATAGGAAGCTCATGTTCCACACAGATTGTTGTGTCTGAAATTATCAGTTCACTGTGAAAATAAAATGCTACTGTAGTATCCCCTTCAGGGTATTTTGACATGGTGCTCATGCTTTGGAACTTGTGGGAAAACAAGTGCTCTGGAACGTTCCTGTTCGTTTTGTTTTCTTTTGAGCATTTTAATAAACCGATGAGCGATTTTGTTACGACCTCAAAAGTTAACCCCTTGTCAGCGGAACAGAGACGAGAAAAAAACTGTAAACACTTTCCTCGCTGTAGACAGCACAAGGTTTATTTGGCTTATCTTTATCAAACCCACACTGTAGCACGCTTATGTGTCTGAAAACATCTTCACTGAGATACGTAAACAGACTTAAAAGTTTTAATTATCTTCTTTTTTCTACAGTTTGGGTCCTGCCTGAGATCTGATTTTCCTGACTTTGATGTGACTTTAATTTTCTTCTCCCCTCCCCCGCCTAACATGTGTCCCTCATTACATCACGTCATGCCAAAGAACAATGCGTTTGTCAAAACACATCTTCAGGCTCAGAGTGGGAGAGGATGAGAGAAGAAATGAGGGGAAGCATGGCTGAAAACCAAAGCGACTGTCAAGAGCATTATCTGAGCAGTAACAGATAGCTGCTCTTCACATTGCAGGGCCCCGGGGCCTCCCCCCCCCCGTTCACTTCTCCTTGATGTTCACACCGGGTCGCTCTGGGACCAGGTTGGGGCGGCTCAGTGAGTGACAGCTTCAATAAGGGTAATTACAGTGGGCTGCAGGGCCCAAGTTATGTAGTCTGGCAACTCCACCCACTGTGGAGCCAGAGTGACTGCGCTAACTACGGTGTTCGACCAAGGTAGGCATCAGTCAGCCAGCGCCGGACCTCACAGCAGTAAACACAGACACACACTCATTCACGCACACAGTCTCTTGACTACACCCATAAATATATGAGAGAGGGGAAAAAAAAGATCAACAATTTGTTCATGTTTAAATTATTTTCCTTTAGGAATAAAAGCTTGGGTTAGATCGCGGCAACGCCAGATGTCCCTTAAAGCAGTTGCAAACCTTTTTTCTTTTTTTTTTAGGCTTTCTATTTATGTATGAATACTTCCAATCTATAACTTTCTATGCTTATGCTTTACTTTTTAGAAGAAAGGAAAAAATCTGGTTTATCTGTACAGGGTTTCCATCCCATTCTAAACTAATGCAATAAATATAAATGACCAAAGTAGCTTCTTAACAGGTATTAAAATTACACAATTAATTGTTCCAACATTATTGAGATCTTTATTAACTGTGTAATTAGCATCCTGAGACAATATATCCAAGTAAGTTTTTTATGGGTATTTAATGGAATATATAGGCCTAATATAATATTTTCTGGTATTTAATGGAATGTATTGATAATAAAACACAGCATAGAACAAACATGTCAGGGTCGCGGTTGGGCCGTTGCCTATCTCCGGCAGACTATGGGCGTAAGGTGGGGTACACCCAGGTCAGGACGCAGGGCAGCACATAGACACACAAGGACAAACAACCATGCACACACACACTCACACCTAGGGACAATTGAGAGATTATTGGAGGAAGCCGGAGTACCCGGATAGAACCCACGCATGCACAGGGAGAACATGCAAACTCCATGCAGAAAGACCCCAGGCCGGGATCAAACCTTCTTGCTGCAAGGCAACAGCGCTAACCACTGTGCCACCGTACAACCCCCCAAAAAAACAAAAAAAAACCCTTGATACTTTATTACATTTAGACTTAATCCATCCAAAAATGTTAAGCATTTGGTGGCGAGATCTTTCTCAGAACGTGAGAATGAGACCTCATTGGCCGAATGTTTGGCAATAGGTGCAGCTGATGCTGAAACACCATAAGTATGGTTGCACTTACATAAACAGTTTGTGTTCAATGTTGAATATCAGCATTTTCTGACCTGCTGGTTGCAGTAGCATTTATTTTTGAAACACAGGTGTCTATGTGAGTTTAAATAGGTAAAATAGTACATTCTATTTATAGTTGCAGCAATGTAATTTGAAACAAGTTTTGAAGAGTCAGTTGGAAACAAGATGGGCAGGTCTTTTAAGTTAGCTAAACTAATAAAGCCGGCATTGTATTTAGTCAACCACCCATCTATTCACTGAGAGAAAGTAACTCAAAAGATTTAGGAGCATAAATGAAAAATTCTGCTGTAATATGTTACATGAAATATTTAGAGTAACCTGTACTCAAAAATAACACATAGACATTAAGTAGAAATGTATGATTTTTTCAAAACAACATTTTTACACTGTTAAGTTGACAATTAAAATGCTGTAATAGCTCTGCATTACATAAAACATTGGTTTAGTCGACTGAAGTTTTTTGAGGTTATCGGTTTCCATATCAGGTCTGACTTTAGTTAACCTACTTTGGGGAGGATTGTAGCCAAACTCTAGATAAGCTGGAGGTGACAGAGAGAGAGAGAGGACTGATTAAGACATGTGAGTCAAAATACTCATAACCGCAATAATAAGGGTGTGAATGACAGTTTTAGAAGGCTTGATGTTTAATATAGAGCCAATATTAACAAGAAAAATGTTTTAAACCACAGAATTAATTAACTAATCAATCTAGATTCCGGGTTACAAATACTGCAGAAATGAAAAACAAGAATGCATGTATGGTGAGTCAGCTGCTTTATCCTGAGCAAAGCAACTCACACGGCATCAAAGTAAGCGCAAACAGGTTTGCTGTGAAAGCCGGAGGTTTTCATGTGCTTAATTACATTCATTTCACTCCTGGCTTTTTTAGGCTAAAACACTTGGCTCAGGAATTTTTGCTCTCTTTGTACCCCATTGTAATGAACAAAAAAACCCATAATTGTTTCACACCCATAGGCATTGACTTGACTTTTAATTTTCCACTGCTTCTTTAGTAGCGTTGCCAAGTTTTGTGTTCAGGTAATGCTGAAAGTCTGACTCATGGGGGGGTGGTAGTGGGGACGGGGGGGTGGAATGAGAGAAGGGCTGTTATTGAATGGAGCTAAATTTATACAGGACTCACAAAAGCTTCCTGGTGCTGCGAGGTGACGCTGTCAAAGGAAAGGAGTAGAACTCAGTGTGCTGTTTTTTCTTTTGTTCCTGTTTGTAATTAGAGTTGCTATTTAACTATGTTTTACTAAGCAGCATCGCTGAGCAATCAGTCAAATGTAATTAAAGACTGAACTCAAAATCTAAAAAGCCACATCCATAACAGCTGTTCTTTAATGGTGAAAATCCTGTGTTGGTCTCCTAATTATTGCTTTACCGTTGTCACAATTGCATCAAAAAGCGATGTCTTCTGTGGCTTCTTACTGAAGGGGAAAAAAATCTACCTTGTTGGCATGAGGGAAGGCAAAGGTTTAGAAAGAAAAGGCACCAAGAGGAGAGAAAATGACTCATTGGCACGGAGAGATGCCATGCTACCTTGTTGCTCAGTGCTGAGTCACTCTCTGTGATTTCAGGATGGTTTTCTGCATGTACAACCACAAAAAAATAACATAATCACTTCACGATTTATCTTTGCTATGGTGGCACTAATTAGCAGCAAATGAGTTCTTTTGTTGAAATGCATACTCATATATTTTTGCCTAATTAAAGTTTGGTCCTTTTTTAGAATCTTCTGAAAAACAACGAAAACAAAGGATCAAATCACTGCAGCTTTATAATGATTATGAAAACCAGCTGTGAAGGATCCAGCTTGTGTTCCTAGCAGGGTTACTGAGATGAGCTCGGATCAGACACGCAGAGCTCAAGTTTAGCCTTATCAATTTGTTTGTTTTTAGGTAACAACACCTTACATTCTTGTTTAGTGGTTCTGTTTAGACTTCGTGGTGAATCGGATTCATTCAAATTACATTTTCATAATATCCACAGATCATATATTTGCAGCCTTTGGACTTGGATAACCCTAAATTACATTGCAAAGTTTTGATATCCCCACCACACACTCTATTTATTTTTGGAGGATTTTAATTGATGAACTGAAAATAAGAACTGTTAAATACAAAAGCTCCAACTCATTGCTAAATTGTTGAAGCTTTGTCAGATCGGACGGAAAGAATCTTTGAACAGAAATGTTTGCATCTTACTAAAGATTTCATTTTAAATGTAGATCCAGACTTTGAAAATATGCTTCGATGTGAAATATTCTGTTATAGCTTTGTTATTTTTTTGTTTTTTGTTTTTTGTTTGTCTTTCTAGATGATGAACCTTGAGTACATATGGTATCAAGTATTTTGCAGGATCAAAACACACAGGTTTCCCAAAGAATACCCTGCACCATCACTGTATCACTCTGCCACCACCATGTTTTACAAGGAGGATAGTGTCCTCAGGGTTTCGGTGCAATCTGAACCTTCTTCAGTGTGTTTTCTGTTTGTTATTGGCTTCTTCCTGTTCTGCCATCCAAGTTGGATTTCCGAGTACTCCTCTAATTAACCTTTTAATAGATTCTGCTATCAGAGTGGTGGATCTCTACAGCTCCTCCACAGTCACCTTACCTGGACCTATATGCTGGCCTTCTAGGCCCTGTCAAATGTCACATATTCTCTCCATTTATAGACTGAAATTTGCTTTATAAATTAAAAAAAACTTCAAGAGGTACTTCATACTGTTCTCTTCAAGTTATGACTAAAAAAGGAAAGAAAGCTTAGATCCAGATTTCTCGAGATGGATTCAAATGCTACGAGTTATAACAAATTGTTTGGCAGGTTAAATGTCTCCCATAAACCTTCTGAATGCTGCTCTTCTAGTCATACAATCTGGCAGATTAATGCTTACTAATAGTTCAAAAGGTTTGTTTTGAATGGTATGTTGAAATCACTCAACGATTAACGTGTAAGAATGTGCGGCATTATGAGGTTGTGTGTTTTGGCAAAGCAGCAGCAGCAGAACAAGATGCATTCCTCATCTTGAACGCTGGGGAGAGCCCGTCTGCTCTCTCTCTCTCTCTCTTTTTCTCCCTTTAAGGTTCAATCACTCTGCTTTCACCTTGCGGTTTCATTTGCTTGTTTTGACAAGAGTATTAACTTACAAGATCCCACCTTTTACGTGTGGGAGCATTAGGAAATAAACACAGACAGCATCACGAGAAATTAATGCACAAGCAGCAGGCAGGAAATTATGTTGACAGATGTTCAAATCTGTTACCTCATTGTGAAGTTCTGGAGGTGAAAAGGAGAATTGGATAATCCAACTAATGAGGCAAATATAATGCTTGGAGCTGAAGCCAAAAGTTCTCCATCAACCGTTTTTGTGTCACTTCTCTTTTGTTTTATCCTCTTTTCAGACATAAGATGCAAACTAAGACCAGGCCAAGAAAAAGCGTCAAGCTGTCTGGAGCATAACGAGCATCCCTGTTCCTATTTGGCATCTGTTTGGGTGGTCGTCTCTTATTTAGGTGCATAAACATGAGAAGTGTTGGAAAATCTAATCAGGATTCAAAGATAATGACTTTTTGTGTAAATAAACACTTTTTTTTCGAGTAGACATCCTCGAAACAAATATCAAATCAACTAACATCCCACATGGTCTAAAGAGGCCTTATAGCAAACATCACCGTGAGCTGGATTCCCAGTGCACCCCAAGACGGATTCAGACGGTATCTGCTTTTGACAAGTGGAAATGGATTACATGGATAACGAAGACAGGAGCACTTATTCAAAAACTGACAGGATAACATGTGCAGGAGTGAAAACCTGCACCCTTGTACGTGTGAACGCGCAGCAGGATGGAAACGTGCTAGCAAAAATCTGCTGTTTAGCTTTCAGCACCGTGCCAACAGTGTGACAGATTGCTGAAAGACAGGGCGGTGCAAATAAAACACTAATGACACTATAATGGCTCATTAGCTTATGATGCTGGCAGCATTGTGCGCACGCATGTAAAGATGTGAGCACGCCCTGAGTAAGTGTGTGTGTGTGTGTGCGTGCGTGAGAGAGAGAGAGAAAGAGAGAGAGAGAGAGAGAGAGAGAGGGATGAAATGCCTGCAGTAGGAGTGTGTTCCCAGGCTAACCTGACTAGGTGAGACTCTCTGGCACCAGCCTTTGCAATGCAGCCTCGGGGGGGAGCCGTACAGTGCTGTAGCCTTCAAACTGAGGTATGCACACTCACTCACACGCACACACCCACCCACTCTCCTATTTATTAAAACCCCGGGGCCATTCAAGGTTGTGCTTTTCTTCTTTTCATATCTTGTCCTATGGCTCCTTTTCAGAGCAGCCCATGGCAATTACACTGAGTACTGTTTTTTACATTCTGTAAGTGCATGTTTCACAATCTGCAAATAACACATTGCCGATGCTCTACATGACACTTCATCCCTGGAAATATGTGGGAAAGCAGAGACCCCTCTGTATCGCTCCCGGTTACAGCGGTGTGATGCATTTAACACTCCGGTTAAAAGGTAACCTCCTGCCTGCTGTAGTGAGTCACGAGGTCAGGTCTCTTCATGTGTTCGACATTATTAGCAGAGCTACCATGTAATCCAGCCTCAATCCTCGAGCCAATGAGACTTTATTGGGGGTAAAGGGTGATGGTTATGGAAGCTATTAGACAATAATGGAGTAAACTCCATCCCTTTAAGTTATTCGGCCCCAGGAGGATTGCCCTGCTCCACTGAACTTCTTCATCACTCGGTATTTGAGCAGAATTGCTGAGCTTTCATTTAAAAGTCTCATAATCCATGTTCAGAGTTGAGATTTCAAATGTATAATCTGAAGTGGTGGTTCCCAGGGTTAGGGAGAGGGGAGAACTACTCCTTGAACTTTTTTTTGTTCTGTTTTTTACATCTTGTCATGTTGCAACCAGAGTTCAATGGAGTTATTCGAGATTGAAATGTGATAGAGCGGCGGATAATTCTGAAGCTGAACCAAAATGATATTTTTTGGAGTTTTGAATGATGTTTTCTGGAGCGGCGGCTCCTGAAAATTTTTATAAGGATGGTGAGGCAGGGACCTATGTGCACTCAGGGGTGGCTGAAAACAAAAAGGCATCAAAACCAGTTCAGACTCAGTCTATGCTGATCACAATGAACCAACAGGAAAATGAGTAAGCACAACCTCCATGTATATAGATCACAGAAGGCACACTAGATTTTCATGAGGCCCTTACGAATTAAGCTAAGCACATATTTATTTATATACCACTGATGTTTAAATGACTCTATGGTTTACATATTATATATATTACCGTAAATAGAATTAGCAGTTCTTTATTTTTAACTGCATAGAAGACCCCTACATGGCTGCAGAGACAAATATAATAACAAAGTCTTATAAGAGCATGAATTCTGTATTAGTCCTCTTTAATTGTAATATATTGTTGTAAAAAGTTAATTTCTGTGTTTCTGTTAACTCTCATACTAACGGTTGTTATAACCACGTTTAACTGCAAGTGTTTTTGGTACGTCTACCAGCTCTATGAGTAAACCTTACTGAGATTGAATGGGGGTTATTTTTTTCTGTTTGATATAGGTCTGGATTTTGCTCTTGTAACACAGGAATATGCTTGTGCAGTACTTGCTCCAGGCCTCCAATCTTTGGTAGTGATGCATTTCCTTGCTTCATTTGAACACCTCTATTAGGTCAAAGATATAGGATTCACTGTTTAATGAGGTTTGAAAGAAAATATCTTTCATATTAGTCACTCTCACTATCTTACTGTATATCTACATTAGATTCAGCCTTTTTTGTGTATCTATAATTTCAAACTCTAGTGCAGTGATACAGGACAGATTTTAGACTTGTTATTATAGCAAAAAACATTCTAATGCATTTTTTTCCTATCCTCCTCTCAACTTATACTAGCTTCTTCGTCCCTATTGAGAAAAAGGAACGGTCCCCACAGCATAAAGCTGCCACATGCTGCGTCACAGTGAGGATGGTCTTGCCTATGGGTGAGATGCTATTCTTCCAACAGATGAGGACTTTTTTTTAGGACAAGTTCAGCTTTTATATTCCTCAATCATCACATCTTCTTCCACATGTTTGTTGTTTCCCACACATGGCAAACTTTAAGACTTTTGGAGAGCACAAATGAATAAATAATAATAAATGTGAGTTGATTCTCCAACCTGAGCTGTGGATCTCTGCAGCTTCTATCTTGGACCTGATCAGGGCTCCTCTGATTCATATTCTTGATTTCTTAAACCTGCCAGTTTAATTGGACAGCATCTTATTTGTAGCTCTACAGTATTCATAACTCTCTCCTGATTTCTTAGTTTTCACGATGCTGAACAGAACAGCGGCATTTTATTTTTACACAGTAACAAACTGCAGGAGTCTATTAGGTTAACATCTGATGACAATTGGTTGGACTGTATTTAATCTAGTGTAACAGAATAAAGGCAGGTGAAAATATATTTTTGCCTATATTAATTATGTTACAAAAAAAAAAACAATAGTGTTGTGTTAATTTTTTATAATAATTTTTTTAAAAAGCAGGTTTACTTCTCTTTCCACTAAACAAAGAATATATTCTTTTTGTGTTCGTACAAAACAAAATAAATGACATGAAAGTTTGTGGCTGTAACTTGACAAAATCTGGAAAACTTTGAAGATTTAAAAAAACTTTTCCAATGTAAAGATATAAAAAAGATGTAAATGCGTTATTAAATATTATAACTTAAAACTGTTGCATATTTGAGTTTTAAAGTTTAAGAAGAAAGTTGTGTGACTTTGTGCAAAGAATGCAGAGTGGTTATGTTTCTCAGTCGACCATCACTGTAACAAATTACTCCATAAAAGAACAAAAACATGTCGCATTCCTGCTGACGGCAAAGTCGCTTTAGAGATGCTTAAAAGACTCGATTATGATGAATCATATGTCTCCCAATATAAGAGTGTTATTATCCATCATTACCATCAAAGTTGGTGCACTGATGATTGTTTGTTAAGAGACCATAATTACAAGGGAAGCAGCCAAAAAGGCTTTGAAATGTCTTAGACTATATGATTGTTTTGAAAATTCAGCAAAGGTTGCCTGCACTCACTCCATCTGCTTCAAATATTCAGATTTCGCCTGGTTGCTTAATGTGAGGGGGGAGAAAAAAATACTTAGAAAGACAGCCGCACAAATATGAAATCGGATCACAAAATGTAGCTCTGTGTTTCTGGATCATCCGCGAAGTGGGCTGACAATACTAAGCAGTCTTCTAACCTGTGCTCGCCTCTGGGAGCCTGCGGTTGGGCGTTTTACTTTGTGAGAATGTGGCGTGGAGACTAAGCTCCTCGTTCCACTGGAACGTGTTTTCCTTTCTCCATGTTTAGACACACAGCAGACAAGTGGAGGTTAGCACAACATTCGATGAGGAGCCGAAAGACTTATCCAACAAGTAATTAGGAGCAGGGTCAAGTTGGGAGAACTAAGCCCCCTAATTCCTGCTTCAATGCCACGGGTGAGGTAAGGCCCGATTTGAGATCCTTTACCTCCTGAAAAAAAAAAAAACAAGAAGAGAGGGGGGGATTTGTTGATTGGTAAAAATAGGGTAAGTAAGGGCTTTGGCATCATTTGGTTCCAGGGTACTCTATTACCTCTTTAAATGAGTTAAAAGTTACTTTTATAAGCTCTTTTTTGACCTTAAGCACTTTTATCCTGTCAGATTTGTTCCAATATTGATAGTACCTCTCCATGTGGAGATGTTGCCAGTCTCTTTGTAAATGTTGGAAATACTTCAATGATAAAAAAAAAAACCCAGTGGTATTATTATCAAAACAAAAGATCAGTATTCTCTTCAGTGACGGGATATTTTAAAACCACTGTGGTAAAAAGGGGCCTATCCAGATACTGAACCTGTATCTCTTACCTTTCAGGGTATGACATAGTTTTATATCTTTATTTTTTGGCACTATGGTCTTTTTTTTTGACAGTACAGGAAACTGGTGATAGTGAAGACTAGCGTCAAAGACCCATGGGGCGGACCCTGCTCATCAAAACTGAGGCCTGAGGCCTTTTAAAGGCCTGTAAGACTTAGTTTTAATTCTGCTTTGGGGAGGTTTTTTTAAGATTGTTCTTGAGAGTTATTAGTGTGTTGTAGAGCAACAACTTCAGTTTGAGGATCTAGAGAAAAAGGATGACAGTGGATCAGGAGGATGGGGTTGATTCTGTGACCGGTGGGTTGCCAGTTTGAGGCTGTGCTCTGTCTGTCTGTCACAGTTATCATGACATCGCCTCGCCTGCTATTGGTGGTTAGAGGGCTCTGTGGCGCCGATTGTATTGCAGCCTTGCTTCTGTCACTCAGCTGGGGCTTACAGTGGAGCTGTGGGTACAATGCCTCTTGCCACAATTAGTACATTTTTCATTGTGATTAAGTATTAATTCCAAATTGTAGGGATTAATCTTCATTTAAATCTTTTAATTTCTTCTGTAATCTTATTTAGTGGTAAATTATTATCTGAATTGCTATTAACTGTTGTTCTGTACAACATCTCTGAAGTTTTATGAAATATGACCTATTTTGACCCAAGATAAACCCGATAAACTCAGTGACTTATTTCAGGACAACAGATGATTTGAAATGTTCTATATTTTAGCCATATAACACTTCAAAAATAATTTGTTCATCTTTGAACTTGCAGATATCAAGCATATATAACTAAAAAAGTGGATCGCAAACCGTACGTAACAGCAAACATACTGAACACATTTTTGACATAAGGAATGAAGCAGGTCAGTAGCAAAAACTGTCAAGCTGTTCTGTTGATTTTTTGTCAAATGGACAAAGTTCCTTCTTTTCTGCTGCATAAAGTGAGATGGAGAACAGGCACACGGGGGAGGAGCAAAGCAGAGTGAATATTCGGTGTGTTTTGGGTATACAGAATGACGAGTTCCCAACTCTGCCTTTATTTGTCTGTGTAGTATGCAACCCTCCAAGGGCTGCATGCTATGAATACTCAGCAGCGGGACCTTCTGCACACAAAGGAAAGATTGACCTTTTTTGCACTAAAAAGGAGCACATAAGAGTAAAATAAATTTATATTCACAACCTGAGAGTAATTCAAACTTATACATCCCATTACCAAATATGTGTACTATATTTTACAACTTAGACTTTCCATTCTAGGGTGGCTTTTAGAAAAATGCACCATCTGGTTTATTGTGACCTTAGTGCATCTACTGGACTCTATAAACTGGATCCATAGACCTTTGCCCAGCTGTTTTGAGGTTGATTCTCAGACCATTTGGTGCATGTCTTCCTCGTCTTTCTCAGTTTGTCTTCCTGTCAAGTTACCAATAAATAAAAAAACACTACTGTCACAGAATCTATACAAATATTAAAGCCTGTCTCTCAAACAACTCTAAGTAGGGTACAGATCTACAACAACTGACTCCCTTTACAGAGCCATTAATCTTGTTTTTAGTGTAAAATAGTGAAGGTTTTCACCATTGTTTTTTCCCTCACAGGTGTTAATAATTACTTCATTTTGCTGCAAGTACAACTAGGACAATTTTAACTTGTCTAGAAAAAAAGCAACTAAAAAACAGTTATCTTGTAGTAATTTGTCAGCTTTTAATAACCTGTAGTTGATTATTTTACAAAGCATCAAAAAACAACAGAAAGTTTGGGATTTTTCTCTTGGTGTTTGAACTATTTTTATTTTGTTTTTTATTGTATTTGTTTCATGAAAGTATGAATAAAAAAACATATGTTTCAAAATGCAATTTTGTAGCTCTTCCCAATAAGAGAACTACACCACTGATATAGAAAGGTAGGCTGTTAAAAAAATCTATAAAACAGAGCAATTTTTTTGCCTGTAAGTTACTCATCATTCTCATGATAATAACTTGTATTAAAAAAATACAGTGATCAAATTTCCCCATATATCAGTGCTTAGAGTTATATTTGAAATAACCCAGATTTAACAAACCTCAAATTTTGTTTATTTACAGAGGAAATATAAAGCGTCTAAAGCTTATGGATAAAAACTAAAAAGTTCCCTAACATTAAGGTTATTTTAACTAAGGTGGTTTTAGTTGTCAAATAGTACAAATCATTACTATGTGTGAAATAACGCAGTAGCAAAGAGGCACATTACACTAAAATTATTATCTCTTGCTTTCTGTTTTAAAGTGCTCTTTAAAATTGCCCTGTGATGAGAAAACCCTTACTAACACTTTAGGTTAAGAGTTCATTTTTAAGGTGGCACTTAGAATCTGCAGTTTGTCCCTGAGCCTGCTGAGTTCACATGAAAAAAAGAAAGAGATGTTTTCATAGCCACAGCAGGCCTGTGCAATTGACCTTCTCTATGGTTTTCATGTGGTGCAGTCCCAAGGCTCACCTCAAAACCACAACATGCTCCTAAATCAGCAGCCCGGGACATTTGCAGCAACAGTTCTTATATTTGAGGCACGCACAACGTTGTTGCCCAGCAAGTTATTGCTCTGCTTTTTTAGTTAATTTGTTAGATGAACCTAGGGAAAACATGTCCAAGAATATTCTTATATATCGACGTAAAAGACAACCAAAACACAATGAAAACCACAAAGAGCATTTAAAAAAACTTCCTTCAAGTTATTTCCTCCTAGTTGCTGTTTTGTTGCTATTTATTCGCGAGGGCCTTTGCAGCCTTTTAACTCGAGCATCAGCCTCTGTGTTTGGACATGCCGGCATGTAGTTGTGGAGGAGGAGGGTGCAATGGAGGGGTTGGATCAGCCAGATCAGCCTTCCTGCGATGGATTAGACTGGACTCAGTTTGCCTGCAGAGAAATAAGACCTTCATTTGAAAAATGGGAAATGGTCTTCTGTCTTATAAAAAGCCATTAAAGTTTATTGATGAGACTAATGTGTGTGTTTAAAGTAAATTAGAGGGAGGGGGGATGGCATGCTTTGAGGGAGAGGGTGATGAAAGGTTTGCATTAATGAACATGGTGGATGGACTTCTGTTTTCCATTTTGACAAACCGCTTCCTCTCAGCTCAGTGTACTAAAACCACAAAAACACACAAACACACATTTAGTACCTGTTTAAAAATACTGTACACTCTAAAAACTGACAACCTCTATACAGCATACTCAGACATAGACTCTCAGTGCTGTCTCCCCCGAAAGCAACATACACATGTAAGTCATATACTAACCAGAGAAGGCCTGGCGCCGGGGGAGAGCGGACTAAAATTGCCCCCAAGAAACCAAATCCACTTTATCAAGCTGCCAGATGTCACAACCGATCCTCCTTCTATGGACTCTGCTTTTACCAGGCAGTAACCCACAGGAGATGATGACAATGATGAGAAGAAAGAGAGAATAGTGACACAGCAAAACATTTTCAAAAAGGCAGGCATACAGGTTTCAGAACACAAATGATCTTTAATTTCTGTTTAAATTAAAGAGAAAGAAAACTTGCTACATAATAAGCACTGCGGTAGGGGGTGAAATTCCCCCCCCCACAATGATCTACTTATAATTGCATGATTAAACTTATCATCATTGTTTTTTATTATGTGTTACCAATGCATCTAAAAGCCCAAACAGAAAGCTTGAGCCTAGAGGATTCTGAATCGTCACACCTCACATGATATGTTGTTGTTTAGGCTACAGTATTTCTCTTTAATTTGTAAAACCATCACTAATGAATTTGTTGGTCAGAGTGGCCAACAATACAAACCTCTGAAGAAGCCTAAAACACTCATAAGATACTGTCTGAGGCTGTATCCACCCTGTTTACTCTATATCCAGCCTCCATTCCTCTCTCAGGTGGGTTCACATAAAAATGGCCACCTGTGGGCTTTTTTGAGCCCCAGTAGTCAGATCTCCACCACCAGGTGTTCTGTAGTGACATGGCCGATTCCAGAAAGGTGACATGGACTTCCTCTTCAGGACAAGACTTTTCTAATAATATGATCAGCTCTAATTGAGAAATTTAAAACAAGAGGACTGAGTTGAATAGGCACAAAAATATGATCATAATACCTCCTGGAAAACTCTACGTGGAGTTTTCTCTTTTGTTTACTTACTGTATATCCCACTGAAAAGAGACCCCAGAAAAGGCCAAGTCTTTCCTGGTCTCTGTGTTTCTTGCTTGGAAACACAGAGGTTTTTTTTGTGGGATGGAGAGCATTGCTGAAGGTATGTTTTTTTTTATTCTTTCTGGATATGTGGTTCAGATAAACAGACAACAAGAAATAGATTGATTTAACCCCTTAACAGTCAGCCTATTCGTTCCTTACACCTCAAGACCCACCAATGGGAGAGTATTAGCTTAATTTGGGATGTAACAAATGATTTTTCAGGATTATCTACAGCACTTGGTGTGTAGCGAAGCTAATTGTGGGAGACCCTTCTCAAAAACCTAAGTAACTTGAAAGGATCGGATCCGTCATTAAATGAGTCACGTGACAAAGAGCACAACCCTAAAACACAAGAGCTAACCCTAAAAAGTTGCTGTTAGGCAACAAAATAGCCTTGACACTTACTTTATCAGACATATTGTGTTTCCTCAATGTAGGATTTAATCTACAGGCTAAATGTGGCCTTTTTATTTATATATAACTCCATGAACTCTTAGTCTGAGTCCAGAGTAGCCTTTTATAAGATTTCAAAACATAAAGACTGTTTAATTTAGCGACAATGTAGGGATGCCAGTGGCCTGAAGGGACGCTTGCCCTGAAAGTAATAGGACTAGCGTACCTAGTTGTAAAGTTACACAGTGTTCCTTCAACAGGTCAAAGACGCTGTTATACTTTCAATTGGTTTAATGGTAGTTCAGATTTTGCCAGTCAGTTGTGTTAAAAAAACAAC
This sequence comes from Jordanella pulchra, assembly GCA_034780135.1. Lineage (NCBI taxonomy): Eukaryota > Metazoa > Chordata > Actinopteri > Cyprinodontiformes > Cyprinodontidae > Jordanella > Jordanella pulchra. The sequence continues at coordinate 20,412 of JAUZNJ010084352.1, forward strand.
AGATAAACATGTGTGTATAAAAGTATTTATATATATATTTTATCTATAAATATAAATATATATATACATATATAAGTGAGAAAAAGACACCATATATATAAGGGATTTTCTAAAAATCTACATAAAGTTTTTTTCATTTTAAACCCAAAGCAAGAATGATTTGTCTAACTTTTAAAGAAATAATGATATATAACTTGTATAATTGTGACCAGCTGAGTGACCCCTTACCATAACTGAAAAAAGTGAAGCATGATAGGTACTGCAGTTCATAACAATATAGAGCTTTAAAAAACAAAAATCACTTTTAAAGTCCTTGTAAACATGGTGCCCTTTTGTTGCATTTACTTTATACAGATATCACAGAAAACAGTGCAGAAGAACCACTTAAATTACACTCTCTTATTGCCTAGATAATTAAAATAGTTTTCCAATTAGTTTTATGAGCCCAGCAGTGGAGGAGTCTAAGGGCCACATGTGGCTCTGGAGCCACAGGTTAAGGACCCCTGGTCTAGTTTATAACCCCAGTGCAAACATTTTTCTTCAACAGCCACCAGAGCTAATGTTATCTATAATAATCCTGATACAAAATCAAAGTGCATGCATTTGGGTTCAAACACCTACAGTAAAAAGACTAAAATCTAATCAGTTTTTTTTTAATTTACAATAAAAAACAATATTTTCTCATGAATATCACATAGTATTAAATTTTTTTTGGAGAGAAACAGAAACATCAAACATTTCCATTCAGTCAATCTTTAAATATCTTTTAGATAAAAAAATATTTCAATCTAGGATGTGTTTCATGCATGATACAGTATTTTGTTGATGCAATCTAAATTAAGCATGCACCAAACCTAACTTTCCCAAAAGGTAAATTTGTGTTCATAACAGCACAACCATGGTAGCTTAAGATGCCAAGCAAAGCAAACACTTTTCAAAGTCCAACAGCTCCGTTAAAGGCTCCAGTGACTGCTCGGATTGAACAGGAAGTGAGAGGTAATTTGCCGTGAGCTCTGTCCAGCTTCAGAGCTCCCAGACATTGTGTCGTCCAATTAGAAGTGGAGTCGCATGCTTACAGAGACGCGGAGCCAGCGGGTCACAAAGTTGAAACAGATTCCTGCCGTCCCCAGACAGATGTTGATTGTGTTCCTGGTAATCTGTTTGCTAAAATCACTCGTTCCTCATTTGCAGGGTTTTTTTTTTATTTCAAATTCACGTGTTTTATATAAATCTGAACAATCAATGGCAAATGGGATAGCCAAAGAAAAAGCCCAACACCGTTTAAAAGTAAAATACTTTGATATGGGTACTTGGAGAAATGGAAATGGGAAATGGGGACATGCCATAAGAACAATATGGTTTAAATCAAGTCAACCTTTTTTTACCATTATGTCACTAATTCCATTTCTTGCTTTTCCATTCTGAAAATAGATGTTTTCTTCAGTGGGAGAGAGACACTTTAACTCATTTTCATGCCATAATTAATTAGTTCCACTTAATAGCCTGGAAAAGGCCCTTGATTGTACTAAAAACATTCTATCTTTTCCTCATCATATCCAGACATAATCAATTACAATTTGGTCTTCTCAGAGGACTCAAGTTTACAAAGTTACATGGCTAAAATTCGGATGAAGGTAACCATTTTTGTTTGTTTGTAGAACATGTTACCTCCACTTAATTCAGTAAGTTAGATGCCTTTGTTTTGGCTATTTTGCAAAGTGTCATGCAAGTGTAAAAAGCCTTTTGATTAATGCTGTTAGGAATTTTGCAGTGCAAAGATTTTACTCTGCTAAAAGACATCCAGACCAGGAAATAAAATCTTACCTGATTCTGCTTTTTAAAACTTTTCCTTACCCCCAACTATTGATATAGCTTTAATTTGTCATAGTTTACTTATTGATAATCAACAGGCACATGTAAGCACAGATTATAACATTAATCACAGTGGAGTCCCTAAGAGAAAAGTTAAATACTGGCTTTAAAGAGAAGCCACCTTAATCCTTATAAAATGGTATAACTGGAAAGTTATGTGGTTGTTACGTTTAAACTGAACATATGACCACATAGGTCCACTCTACACATTGCCAATTATTACTATCTGTGCCA
>JAUZNJ010084352.1:29893-48499 GCA_034780135.1 Jordanella pulchra
GTAGAAGGGACAGCCTGGGTTTTCTTCTGTGCTTTCTTTGACTGTTGGAAGTGGCTGAAGGCCAAACAGCATCATCACACATGCATGGGGAGTCCATGCCTTTGTTTCAGACTGGGGATAATCATTTAAGGCAGTTAAACATGTAATCACACATTCCTCCTCCTCTTCCTCTTCTACTCTTAAAACACAAGTTCTATTTTTTTCAAACATCAACATTTTACAAAAGTGCCACTACTTTCTGGAAGTAAAATAATATGGAGTTCTTCAAAATGTAATTCTGCTCTGAAGCATTCGTCACAGACAATTGCTTTAGAAATGTCATGCTTTTAATAATGCTTTAAACAGTCGTTAAACTGTCAACCAAAATTTTTATATTTGTAATATTACTTCATGCCAAATGATCTTTAGAATGGTGGTTAAGCTGATACCTGATATGCATGGAGGATCAGTCTGGAAACATAGTAGAGCCCGATTTTAAAGGCAGGGCTGCGAGAACAGTTGCAATAAATCAGATAATGTGACAGTAACCAGCAAATGCATGTCGTGTGAAAACATCTTTTTTACACAGAAAAGTCTAGTTGTTGAAGTTTTTAAGAAATATCCAGCTCAGTTGGAAAATAAAGGGCAGTGATAAAACATCACTCCATTAAGTCTGTAATCTTGACTATTGACTACTGAAAAGCATTGTTGCATTATGGGTAATTCTGTGCAAGCATAACCGCCCTTCTCTTGCATTATGATTGGTTCGGTCTGTTTTAGACTGGAGAGTCTGAGCTTTACCAGCCTGACTTACGCTCCATGTAAGTCAGTCAATCTGGTTAAGTTATTTGGACACTGAGCTGCTGCTTAACCCAAGCTTGAGATTGAAGTCTCAGACTTATAGATTCTGTTTCAGGATTTTTATTTATTTTTTTGTAAGAAGCACATTTATTAGGGTAAGTTGTCCATCACAACACTGCTTCATGTCAGACTGTAGGTGTAAGGTTCTTGCATGTGATGTTCATTTAACAGCAGATGTTAGGGACGAGCATCTTCCAAAACTTCCACTTTTTTCTTGTACTTAAAGGAATATGTCCCCAAAATCTCCAGGACTGCATTTTATTAGAAATATGAGATGGGACCTATGTGTTTCATTTGATTAGCAGTAGACTTGGTTTTGGATACAACTCATTAATGCCATGTTGTCTCAGTCTATCTTATTGTTTAAATAAAAATGATGCTTCAGATTGTTGTGGATTCTTTATTAGCCTCCTGGATGATTTATTAATCTGCTCTTGGAGTAATTTTTGTATGCCAGCCACTCCAGGGAAGTTTCTCTATTCTCTATTTTTGGATTATAGCTATGATTGTAAATCCTGATACCTTAGAATTTACTCTCTAGTCCTTTAATCTCTGTTGATACTGGCTTAATGTGTTACTTTTTCACACCTTTCAGCTTACTTAATGTTGTCAAAGAGAGACTTCATGAATCTACATGTCAGAAAATAAGCAAGCCTGGGTGTGGCTAATGAAACTGAAATTAAAATGCGGTTCATCACAAGCAAGATTAGTTTAAAAGGCTTCTTTTCCTTAATCAATCAATTTATTCTATTTATCTGTACCTCTTGCTGAAATTAGTTTAATGATGTGTAACATGCATGTTAAAAAGAATACCATCAAAATAGGTTGTGCAAAAGAGACCAAGTGTGGAGGATAAGTGGAAGACATTAAGCAGAGTTTGGTTAAGAGAAGAGTAGGAAACACTAAATTTAATATGACTAAATACTCTATCTAAACAAAAACGGCATGAAATGTGGCGTTCACACCATGGGTCCACCAGATCTTCCAGAGACACACCATGTACCGCCACCCATTCCAGGATCAGTGTCTGGATGACAGTATCCGGTATCAGGACCTGTTGTCCCCCATTGGTAGACAGAGCAGCGTCTGGTGAGTTTTTGCTAGAAACACCTACGTCACAACAACATCCAGTTCCTGATTGGTTAACAAGGCACAAGTTGAAGAACAGTTCAGGTTGTTGAACTCTAGCAAAATGAACTTTGTTCTATTCGCATGTCCATTCCACGATTTGTGGTTGGTTCATTCTGTTTGCAAATTACACATCATTTGCGTTCTTCAAAATGCATCTTTTGCACTGATGATTTTTACTTTGCTATTGATCGTGCCTTTACATGGGGATAAGATGTACTTTACATTTGCATTACACGTTCCATTTATGTCATTAGCGTTCAGTGTGAATGCACCTAAAGGCTTTCACTGCTCAGTTAAGATGACAGGAAAAAATATTATTGAAAACCATTTTGCAAAGGGCTGCTTTTGTATAGTTTTTGTAAGGACTAAAAGCTTCTGCGGCTGAATACGTCTCGCATTTAGTATCACATGGGGAAGTGGCAGTTTTTTGTGGGAGGTGAAAAGATTAGAATTGGACTGTTGTGACTGATGTTTAAAAGATAGATAGGAGTTGTTTACAGTGTAAATGCAGCCTAAGAGTAAATAGATATTCAGCATTATAAAAAAAGCCTAAGTCTTATATGAACAAGAAAATGAGATTGTTGTTCTTCATTCAAGAAGCATTTATTAGGCCTTGCAAGGGACAACATACAGTCTTTGCCAGTGTTTCTGTCTGGTCTGGTCTTGACAAGGTTTTCCTAACTAATATAAAGTCTGCAAAGAGCTGCGAAGGTCTCTGCACACAGTTAATCAAAACAAGTTGAAGTCAGTTGAAGAAAACAGTAAAATATTGAACAAACCTTGAGTCTAAAGGAATCTGGCCTCTATTCTTGAAAAACTTTTTCTGAGGAATCAGCAAGATAAGACTCACATTTAGCCTTGTCGAGCAGGTGTTTTGCTTGAGCGAATAGTTTGAGCAATAAAGGTAATAAAACAAGCTCACAATCAGAATTATTAACTAGAGTCCTTAAAAGAATAGAGTGTAAAACATTTTTTCCAATTATAAAAGTTATTTATAAATGTTGTTATTTAAGTAAATACAAAAATATAACATACATGCAGAATAAAACTTCTTTCAACATAGAACTCATCAAACTTGGAAGGTTCAGTTTAGTCAACTGGACGTGAAGTTTTCTAGAAGACGTTTCACCTCACATCCAAGAGGCTTCTTCAGTTCTGACTGATGCAGGAGAAAACAGGGGTAAATATACTGTAGGTGTGACAAAGAATTTGGGAGGGGGAGACAAGAACCAAAGGGTGACTCTGAACCCTCCAACATAATGGCCAATAGAGTTCACCTGGATGGTCGTTAGGGAGGTTCTGATGGGTCATTAGCTTCATTGTTAGAGTGGTTTCAGTCACATACCTCTTTAAAGGTTGAGTCAGGTGAAGGTAGGTTAGAGGTAAATCTTTTCGGTATAGTTCCTAAAAGTGCTTTATATGTGGGTGACAAGTAATGTCTGAGACCACCTCCTCTGGCTAGAATATGGAGATTGGTGTCTTCAAACAAGTGCTCTTTAGCCTTCAGGTGTAGGTGGACTGATGAGTCCTGTCCTGTGGAGTTAGCCCTCCTGTACTGAGCAATGTGCCTGTGCAGAGGTTGCTTGGTCTTTCCAATGTACAAGAAAAGTTTGGGAAAAACTGATCTACAGTTTCAAATTTTTCTATGGATCCTCAATTGTAGCAAAAGCAGCTTTAACTATTCTGTAAAACATTACCTCAAGGTTTGATTGGGGATTTATAGTTGGGTGTAGAAAACTGCATTTAGTGCTCTACTCTTGGTCATCCTAAAGAAAGTCTGTAAGGTTAGTTTCTCTACTTCAAACTTTATCCAACAGCAGCCGCAGAACTTAATGGCACACCTACACTCACTTGGTCTTTAGATTGCGCTAAATAAGTTCAGCAAGAAAAAAAAACCTCAGTAAAAAAAACAGCATAAAGCTTGTGTACAAAAGAGCTGTCTCACTTTACCATCATTTTATGTACCTGTGTGTCTCTGTGTATTTTTGGCCAAAGAAGATCCAATTTTTATTATTTCAATTAAGTTACTCAAGTACAGTTGAGAAGCCATACATTTTACACAAGTAAGAGTTGAGATACTTCCTAATAAGTAAAAAGTAAAGAGGAGTAAAGCTCATCTTGAAAGTACATCTTGAAAGTACATTTTGTTTAGTTATTCAAGTAAATGTGACTAGCCACTACTCTGCTTCTAGAGCTTACTTAAAAGCCTTGTCAGGAGCATAAAAATAACAAGCACAAGAAACTTACCGTTTCTGTCATAACTAATTTCCAATTATAACAAAGGCTACCATTATCCTTAAAAAACTCTGTAATTTTTTCTGTAGCTTTTATTGCTCCTCTGAACTAATTATTAGTAGGGCTCCATCTATATATTTTAAACTGCATGTATTAATTTGATCCCCCTTTAAATACGAAAACATTTAATTTAAATTCTACAATGAGCACCCAATTCATGTCTTATAAATCCAGTTGCATATTTGTGAAATTATCAGGAAAAAGCTGTATTTTTTTTCTCTAAATTTAAGGAGATCCACCGACTAATCCAAATACATCCCTCTGTTTGAATTAACTGTTAACAATTGCACACTCATACCCACAAAAGCTCATATTACTGTCATCACCACTTATTACAAGCTATAGCCGCATGCAGCCTGGTGTGTTTTACAACCATGTAAACCGTACTATGGGGATTTAAATGACAGCTTGAGATATTTTTTGTAGCGGGTGAGCATAAACTTTAGCAGGAGCATACACTTTAAACGTGTGTGTCCCAAAGGGATCGAGGGGGAGTTAACGCCTGGTTTTGGGCCCTGACACCTTTGATACAGTGCAAGTCTTTCAGCAGGAAAATTAGACGGTTTTAATTTGTCTTTTCGAAACAGCAAAGCTGGCCGCAGACACCGATGCCAATTGCTGAAAAATTGAGGAGAATGTTAAAAGTGTGTTGAGTGTCTGTATATGTAAGCACAGCTTTGACATAAGTAAATACACGAGCTTGGGTGGAACACCTGTTTATGTTGGAGACTGAGGGGGTTGACAGACATTATAAAGGAGTTTTTAGCTTTTTCCATGTAGCCAAAAAGTAGCAACTTTTTTTTCTTTTTTTTTTTTTAAAGGAGCTGAACCGGCAAAAAGGGTTGTGTGCCATTTAACTGTGGTTTGTTGGCAGGAAGGGAAAGCTTAATGTTTCTCATTTGCAAACTGGACAAAGTTTAGAAGTTGGCTCAAGCTGAACTGGTGCACACTTCATTCATCGAATGATCAACAGAGACTCTTTGAACATCGTGACTAATTTCACCAATAAAACTATCACATGCCCCCCTTTTTTCCCCAACAGGCTGCTCATCCATAATGCTGTCCTCCGTTGACGTGGCCTTTGACTTAAACTCTGTGCATTCACAGCAGAGTGGAGCAGAGCTCCAGATCAATCTATGAAAGCGTAGCTGATTCTTAATTAAACATGAGGATGGCTCTTTATAATCTAAAGACTTAGATTGGTATAATTTGGAACATTATGGTTTAAATAGATCAGTGACTGCTGCATTTATTGGCAAAAAGGAATTACTATCCATTTATAATTTACCAAGTTGAAATAAGGATGTTACATAAACTGAACTAGTTTGAATGCATGCAGTAATTTACAGAAGAAGAGTCTTGGATTGACACATGAGAAGCAGAGGCAGGTTTTACATGTATGCAACGTTGGACAGTGACCCAAACACAAAGAAAGAACTTCAAATCTTGGTTTTTATTCCCAAATGGTTAATGACCTGTATTTATATAGCGCCTTTCAAGTAAGCGGACTCCAATGTGATTCACACTGCATTCAACCCTTCACCCATTCATGCACACATCACACATTGTAGCCACCGCTGCCCTATGGCACACTGACAGGAGCGAGGCTGCCATATACAGGCACCACCAGGACCCCAGTTGGTAGCAAAGGTGGGTAAAGAATCATAATTTACTGAAAGTAAGAATTGCTCTATTTTAACATTTTTTTTGCTCAAGTAAAAGTAAAAAATAGGTTTCCAAAAACTACTCCAGCTCATAACATCTGATTTGTTTTTAAAATGATGCAACCAGATGAACAGTTGTTTCAACAAGTTATGGTATTTAAAGGTATAAGATAAAATTAAAACATACAAATGTGTGACATCATTACAGAATAGCTAATTTGTGCAGAAGAAGTATCAGTTTCTTTGATAAAACATGTAAAATTATTTTTTTAAACTAACCATATATGTCAGGAAGGATAAATAACCTTAAAGAACTTCAATATTTTTTTATTGTCAACATTTCACATTTGTGTGTTTTTGGTATTAAACCTCTTAAAGTCCCAGTTTAAGAAGTTTAACATTTAAGAAGAAGAAAGAAAGGGATGAGGCTGGATTAAGGTGCAGCTCGAATTCAGTGGTTTAAGAGCTGCAGGTTGTTACTAAGCCTGGTGTTTTTTCTTTGGATGTTCATCAGCCTCTTCCAGCTACAATATGTGCTGTTTACCACATTTACCTTATCTTCAAATACTCATGATGGGTAAAGTAACAAGAACCTTTACTTAAGTAAGAGTAGTAATACTCCCGCAAGAATATTACTTAAATAAAAGTGAAGATACAATATAGAACAACTACTTCTAAAAGTACACTTTTTTTCTCAGAGTTACTTAAGTAAAAGGAAATAAAACTTTTTTACTTACCCACCTCTGGTCAACAGTAGACATTTGCTGGCAGTGCATTGGCAGGACAAACTCCTGCATCTTACGCCACTTTCACCCACAAAATACAGATTTCTTAAGTCTCACATTGTCTGATAGAGGATGGCTATTTATTGCTGAATTATCATGTGCAGGTAGATTTTTGAGTGCAGATGATCTGAAGCAGTCTTGAGTTCTTAACATACTCTTTTCAAACTATACCATCGACTTGAAGCAACGACACACAACTTCTGGGCAAACGTAATAGCTTAATTTTAGAGTTATTAAGTTATTTTTAGGTCAATATGTAGCACTTGTTGTGTATTGATGCTATTTCCAAAAACTCGTCTCTGTAACTTCAGAGAGTCGGATCTGTCACTGAATGAGTCATGTGAGCCAGAGCGCCGCTTTACGGCAGTTGGGGTTCCCCTAAAACATGACAGCTAACCCTAAATAGTTGTTCTTAGGTAACATTTACCTTATTAGATATAGGTTTAGTTCTTTGATTTAGTATTTAATCTAGACAGGCGAAGCCTGGAAGTTACAGGTCTTGTTAAAAGTTACACAGTACTGCTTCAACTAGTCTTAATTTCGATATATTTCTTACAGTGTATTGTGTCAGCTAGGCTAAGCGCAGCACAGGGGCCTGAATTCTGGTCAGACAGGGAAATTCATCTGGGACTTAAAAACTGTTTCCTTTGTTTGATTGAAAACGCAAATGAACTCAAAATATCCTGATTTCAATCCAGTTCATTTTCAGTTCAGCTAAAAAATTGTGTTGCCTTGCGAATTATCACTATGATAATAAAAATGAAGCAGCTTCAGTCAGATTTTGCATGTTGTTTTCTAGAAAAGCTAAGGCTCTTGTAACAATAATCAAATCTTAGTGAATGTCCAATAAAATGTTATAAATACTATTTTAATGCTATTTTCTTCTGTTCTCACAATACCTCTGACAGTGGTGATATAACAAACTTTTAAGCTGACAGAAGGGACAGAACATTACAAATTGTTGTCATTGTGGAAATAAACTATCCTGCAAATTAGAACGGCCTTTGTTGCAAAATATGATTGGCAAACCTATCGTTTCTGATTATGTTAAAAGACATATAATTAGATAAAAATGAAAAGGTTATACATACGGTTTTATGTTGCATTGATTTGAACGAGTAGCACTTTGTCCTACATTTTTTTTTTAACTGTGCCACAACCAGACTGACTAGGGCCTGGCATCACCAACCAACCAATTGAGACGTTTTTTTTGACAGACTCGACATCAATGAAATAAGCAGAGCCAGGTCTTGTGAAGCTCAAAGGGAGCGCCTGAATTCACCTTTTGTTCGTCCCTAAACGAGACGCTGGGGAGACCGCGCCAATCTAGTCAGCAGATCTCAAAGAGAGGGAGAGCCACGCTTGGATTTAAGTAATGCGCTGCTTCTTGTTGAACAAATTCACCATTGTGACTTGTTAGCCTGATACTATCCACATACCTGCTTTCAGGGAATGCATGTGAAAGGACTGCTCTGGAGTCTGTGCCAAGAGGAGGGATGGGAGTGCTGAGGAAAGAGGAGGGGTCCAACCTAATGGGTCACAAATTCACATTGAGAGGAGCCACATCTGCATTTTATCAACAGAGCCCAGATAGTGTTACAGGGGGACGATTGTCTGCAGATTGGCCATTGGGTCTTTTAAAGTGGTAAATTGTTGAGCAAAGGCAGAGCTGCACATAGGATGACGTAGCATGATGCCGACTGCCACTCACTCAAACCATAAAGTTAACACCATTAAAAGAAAGACCTGATGAGTGTAGAATATGTTTTTATTTTTCTACGATGCAACATCATTGCAGCGTTTGAAGCTTCTTTCACTCTGAAATTTCAGCCTTTTGTTGTTGAAATAAGTTTCCTTCTTTTATTTACTCTCTGCAACATCAAACACATCAGTAGTTATTTGGTGGAAAGCTGTTATCTGCTCAGACATGCTCTCTTCCCATGGCTGACCCAGAACATCGTCTGACACGTCTTCTCCGCAGGGAGCTGTGGACGTGGGGGCCTGGCGTGGCCTGACAGCAAAACAAGCCCCATGAGGCTTCACCATCCCCATCGGGACCCCTTGTCTCTTCCCTCTGCTTCATTACCGTCTTCCCCCCTTTTTTTCTCCCCTTTCATCTGCGGTATATCGCTGGCTCCAAGCTGCTCTCATCCGGGAATACGGTGAGTAAGGAGTGGGAGGCTGCAGACTGAGCGGATATGGGAAAAGGCAAAGTAAACATTTCAAAGACAGGGGATTTTCATTTCAGCTTTAAAGATCCATTTTTATATTAACGCAGACACCAAATTATATAAGCTAATGTATGCCATTGGTTTTTAACAAAACACTGATGCCTATGTTTAGGATTTTGGTTAACATGAAACCAGCCGTCATTGTGTCTACACTGCACACAACACCTCTGAAATAAAAAATACAACAATATAATTTGAGCTTAGCAATAAATAACTGGATTAATGTATATTCTGTAGGATTTGGGTTTCAGCTCTCTAATGTTGGCTGTTTTTTTAATCACCGAAATAAAAACTGGCCTTTGATCCGCTTCCTTCTCCCCAAACATACACACACACAGTAGTTTCCTGCCATGCAGCTCACCCCAGCAATTACAAATATCTAACCCATGCAACTCTGTGGGATCAGCTGACAATAGCGACAAGATAAAGCCCTTCAATTGGTCTTCAAAGGGCAGACCAATAAAGATGTCCAGACAAATCTCTCCACTTTATCTTGATCTTCAGACTAAATGAGAGGGAGAACCATTCCACTTTATGATCACCTATTTTCACTCTAATGGTGTTTATAAAAGGATGGGAATAAACAAATTAGGGCTGATGGGCTGGATAAGATGCACACAAAAACTCAGACAGAGCTATTTTTATGTGCTCAACATCATTGTCATCATTAGTGACCCAGCAGTGGTTTGAAGATTGCTTTCTAAAATGTGGATGATGTTGATAAAATAAGAAAATGTATCTTCCAGATTTACACAGAAAAATATTTCAAACGAAGCCAAACATCTCAGGCTCCGTCAGATTAAATAGGAAGCTGTGATTATTAAATGAAAATTATGCTGCAAATCATATCTGATTTTAACATGGACTTTGACTAGGCCATTTACTTAAAGATGCTTAATCTTAACCATTCTGGCGTGTCTCCAGTGGAATGTACAGACGTTTGTTTTGTTTTGTTTACTAGGGCTGCTTGACCATTTTGTTTTTACACTAGGTGTTACGTTCAAAGTGATTTACAGTGTTGATTTCTTCCACAGATGTTCTTTAGCAAAGCGGAAGGAATCTTTTTTTATATTGATGTTTTTTACTCTTTCAGAAAGACAAGCTTTCTGGACTTTTTCTTTTTTAGTTAGTGAGTAGAAAACATCTCTACAGATGATCCCACCTGAGCTGCAGCTCCTCTAGAGTTAAATGGGCTTCTTAATCACTTCTTAGACTAATGCTGTTGTGTGTGAGTGTTTCCTTTTTAAAAAGGATGGAACATGACTTTGGCTCAATAATTTTCTCTGACCAACCTCTGAGGCCATCACTACCATCGATTTATTGCTGACCTGTGGCCATTCTTATAAATGTGGACCATTTAGCTATTTTTTATGGTTTACCATGGTCAGTTTCTATATTTCTGTAGTGAATTCATTTTGTATACAAATATAACAACTAACAATATTTACTGTTTCTCTTTAAAAACATGCATTATGTTAAGATTTTAATAAATTACAAAAATACTCCGTATGGTTTATCCAAAGAAATAACAATTATTACAAAAATCCCTTTCACACCCAATTTTGTTTTTTTTTATGAATATTCTAAAAGTGGAAAGAATTTGGGATTGAAATGTTAATCTAAGCTGGTTTTATTATATAATAGACCTCCTTTTGCCATATTTATAAACAATTCTTCCATTCAATCATAAAACACAGCTAATTTTCTTGATTCATTTTTAAATACATAGAAGTAATGAAAAAAGAATGTCCTCTGATTAAGTAAGCACATCTTTGAAACCAGTTCAACCATTTTATTCGGCAGGTTTTAAGCAACTGGGTCTGATTTGTTGCTCTCTCTTATACACAGTAGGGCGGCTTAAAAAAATATTCTGACCTTTGATTTCTGTTCACCAGTGTCACATAAACACCAGCAAAGACCTTAGCATCTAACCTATTTATTATGTGTTTTCTCTGACATGTAGCTACACTCTCTGCATGGACGCTGCCTTATCACCAGACCCTCATGCACCCCCCAGACTCCACTAATCAAGACAAACTCCAGCCCTCGTCTCCTCCAAAAACTCACCCTATCATATCCTCCTCTCATTCCCCCCCCCACAAGCCACCCAACCTCGTTCCCTCCCCTCCTGGTCGTCTGTGGTTGCTCGGCTGCACAGGGTCCCACTGTAATTGGTTTAGACATAATTTACTGCCCACTTGGTAATGTAGCATTTCAGCATCTGATAAAAATCATATCAAGTCACAGCACTGGCCGCCACAGCTTGAAAGGGTCTCATTGTAATCATTTAGATACCAGAAGAGGTTCCTGCTCTCTTTCACTCAACTTTGCTCGGTTACTCCCCCCCCACACACCACCAGCACCAGCACCACCCTCATCATCCTGCTGTTTCTGCGCATGAAGACTTAACTATAAATCAGCATATTTACTTTTATGTATATCTTAGCCATAAGTTAAAATACCTGATGATATATCACCTTTTATTTCTACACTTCCTTTTAATTTTTTATTTTTTTTTATGCAAACACGTTTTCAGGGTCGGTATAACATATTGAAACTGTAATTGATGCTGCTGTTACTCGCTTGACTTCACTTGGTAATAATGCTCCATTTCCTTTTACTCTTTTTGAAATATTGCAGAAGCAAAAAACAAAGAAAAGAGAAGGAAAGAAAAGAGGAGAGTCTTTGAGTTAACATAACAAACAAAATAACACATATTGCATTATTTAATATGGTAAGTGAGCCACAGAGAAAAGGCAGAAGACAACAGATAAAAACTGTGATCCTATGTTTATGTAGCTGAAGCTTAAAGTGAAATGTATACATTTTTGGTAAAGTAAACTGAAAAAGTATCATATTAAATTGGTCTAAAAGGAAAATCAGTTACAGCCTCTTCTCTTAGAGAACATTTAGCTTTATGCTTTTGGTCCAGGAGCCACATCAGGTCAGGGGCCAGAACCTGTTCTGCAGGGGCACTGGCCCTTGTTGGCCTCTGTTTATATCTACCCATGTTTTCATTAAAAGAAATAGTTATTCTACCTCACAGATTAACCTACCAGGCAGTGCTGTGGTTGCTACCTGGTCACCATTTTTACTTCATCTAAAAGATTATCTGAACAAAAACTTGCTCAGTGTCTATTTGATGCTTTATGTGTTTTTTTTCTTCCTTGTGTTCAGGGAGAAGATGAGTCCTAAAGCGAAGGGATGACTTCAGCAGCATTTGCTCTGAATGTAAATGACACCCAAGGAGAGCCCCTGGAATTTTCCCTCACACTGATAAAACCCAGATTTAGTTCTGCTCATAAAACACATGGCAAATTGTGCACTTATAGGGATCCACTTCACGACCTGGAAACAGGAATCGGCTCCTCTAAATTTCCATCTCAAATACCAACACCAGGGCGATGAAGATTTTTTTTTCTTTCAGCTCTGTATGTGGGTGGGAAATTTTGATCTTAATCAGTCTTTCTAAAAACGAAAACAGTATTAGGTTATTTTAAAATTAGTTTTATAATTTAGTAAAACACAGAAGTCAAATCTCATGTGTTCTATAAATTTTAATTTCACTGATAAGACTATGACACCAGTTGAGAGTCCAGTGTCAAAATATCAGTCTTTTAAATCATGCTATGGGCTTTAATAAATATACAGAGTTCAAAAATTCTGCAAGCTAAGGGGTAATCAGTGTTATGATTGGATTAGTTGCTTCATAAGTCTGCCTTCCGCTCTTATAAACCTGAAAGAAAAGGCCTTTCACATGCAATTGAACCCAGAGTTCACATCCCTTTGCATCCTCCTAATTATCTCAATATCCTGTTAGCTTTTTAACTGACGGAGCCCGGGTCACTATGAATCCAAAATTTACAAAGAGGCATTAACAAAACAGTGTACCCCACTGTTCCTTCTGCAGCTTTAAACATACGATTTTTTACTTCATTATTCATAGAATGCAGCAAGAAATTATGATTGTGTTTTATTGATGTTTCAGACCAACAGATAGTATATGTTTTGCTTTGATCAATTTTGAATGTGCATTTTGCTACACTACAACAAACACATTTTAGTATATTATTTAATCTTAATTTAATGTTAAACACAACACAATGTCAATTTGAGTGGAATCACCTTTTTTTTTAGCTTTGTTTTTTATTTTTTTATAAAACCCTAAAAGTGTAGCATGCCCCTTTATAATATTCCTCTGATTTATAGCTGGTCTTTAATTGATGACATCTAGCATAGGATAATTGTTTTGAACTGTTCCATTGTAGCTCTTGCTAAAAGTTAAGGGTTGTTTTCCTGCTAAGATGCAAATTTCCACGTGGGTTTCAAGTCTTTTGCAGTATTTGTAAATGCAGTGTTGCCCTCCTTTTAGTTCCATCTACCTTTTCCGTTAATGCTTAGTAGCTTTCAAGCACTTTAAAAAAAAATTATACCGCAGCCAATACATTTAACTGTGTAAATGATATGATAAAGGAGATGTGAATTGCTGGTTTTTCACTTCACTGTTTTGCCTAAAAGCCAGTAGTATGTGGTAAATTGTATGTATATAGCAGTTTTAGTACTTATTTAGCGTTTCTCTATAGATACAGAGGTTTGTTTTAAACATTAGAGAACCAACAGCATTATGAAGACAAAGGGAAACCCTAACCCTAAACGATATCAAAACTACAAAAAAATAATATAAAATAACTTAATCTACTCAATCTAAGAGGCAAGTGATTAGAGTAATATCACAGATAACCTATAGCAGATATGGAGGTGCTTAAGGGAGCTACAGCTCTTTGTCATACAAATATTTCTCCCAAATTTAAGATTTATGTAATTTCATGACATAAAAAGTTCCCAGTTACTTTTTTTTAGATCATTTTAATACAAACCTTTCAAATAAACCTTATGTGATGCACATTCATTTGTTTGAGCTTATTTATCTGAAATACTTAATCATCAGGTTTATGCATTTAGTATCAATAACTTACTCACAACTGATGCTAATGATTAATTTATACTTATTTATATGTGTTTTATTTATATAATTTATAATTATACTATATTTATTTCAAATAAATACAATTTATTATTGCATGAACTGAATTGCATAAAAGTAACAATAATTACTATGCAATCCAAACAACAAACTTTAGCAATTTGAAATGGATACAATCATTAGTATTGATTTTGAATGAGCATACTTTATTAATTCCAAATACATAAACCTGACGATTCTGTATTTTGAATGAAGAAGCCATATTAAACTAGTGAATATGGTTGGGTTTGGTCATGGTAATGGTTATTGTTAACTTGAGTTTAAAAGAAAAGTCAATTGGAGTTTGTTATGTAATAGAATAAAATAAATCTTAAAAATTGGGTGAAATAATTTTGTGAGTGGCCCCACTCTGGTGATACTATTTCTACAGTGCATTCACCCCCAGTCACCTTTCCTTTCACTTGTCCCATACAAGGCGACAGGTGAAGGAGGATGGGGGTGTAGAGGTCAGGGCGGGGGTTGCTTTTCAGCATCTTGTTTTGGTCTACAGACAGAAAAGCAGAAACTGATCAGGCATTTTGCAGAAAAAGACCAAGGACCTGCAAGAACTTTTCCAACAAAGACAGGTCTGGTTCTGCATGAGAAAAAAAATCTTCTGTATTTCCAAACTTTAAGATTAACAGCCTGATGAGCAAGAACAAGAACAGTGATGAGCGCCTGGAGGACAACATGCCAAATGTAAAACATGGTGATGACAGCATCCTGCTTCAGCATAACTTTACTATGTGACAGGAAAGGGGACAGAAGGACAAGAGGTGGCCTGATAATCTGACCGATTTAGAGAACAACCTATAATTGGTAATTAGAGTCAAGACATGGGAAAAAAATAGTTGATTTTGCATTTCTAGTCAATGAAACATCAGGAATGGAAGATTAAACTGAAAAATTCCTTTTTTTTCTACAAGTCAGAGGTTCCACTCTGGCATAGATGCAGGGTGCTGCAATGTTAATCAGTTTCCAGTTAAAGAGAAGAGACTTTTTTCCTGCTCAGAACACCTGATTCTCTGATGAGTTTACAGACATAAAACAATGCTCCCAAAACACCAATACATTTTTTATTAATATGCTTATTTTGTCTAATTCAATGCATAAACTGGCATCACAATGCATCAAAAAAGAGAGTTCAAGTAAGTTCATTTTATTAAACTTTGATTTGAAAACATTTCTTTTGTAATTTGCAACGATATGTGTTTTTAAAAAATTGAGTTTTCAAATAAAATACCACTGTCCACTGATAACAAAGAGTTATCTGCTTATTTATCTTCCAAGTCTGTCTAGATTATATCACATCTTTGTAGTGAAAGCGAGGTGGAAAAGTTCAGAGTGCTTCCTTTGGGTGAAAGAAGGGACACTTTTCTTTTGGAAGATTAATGAACAGGTTATCAATAACTGTTGATTTCTGTGAATCAAGTCTTCCTTGATAAATACGTTGCTATTTGTTTCATTTTCAATCGTCTCCTCTATATGTCCTTTGATTTTCTTTTTTCTATGCCTTTCTGAATGACCTGAGAGGCAAATTACACAATCAAAGGAGACTCTAATGGAAAAGTTTTGTCTTCACTCAATGGCCTAAACAAAGCCTCATACTGAAAGAGTAACCACAAACCACTAACCGAGCAATGCTACCTCCCATTTGGATGTAACCACTTAGACTGTTAGATGCATCGGTGTCCACCATGGCTGCATAGCCTCTAGTTAAAGAAGGTAAATCGGCCGTTGACTGAGGTTAACCTTCTCGTCTGTTTGGTGTTTCTGTAAGCCATCAAAATCCTGCAAATCTCCACCACCACAGGGCCGCCATCCAGAGGTAAACCATTAGTACCCATTGTGAAAAGTGAGTTTTTAAGTGCTTGCTAAATCAAAGGCAGGCTTATATTTTCTGAGGAGGAAGGACTTGGAAGTAAATAGGTGGTTTTCCTGCTCGTTCCAAAGTAAATAAGATAGAAAACTGCTTCCATCTACTTCGGAGCTCAGCCGTCTGGGTTCTATTTACACCGTGAGCTATTAGCCATCTCGCACCCTCACATTTATGACCGTATGCACAGATGAAAGGTATTTGCACACATGAAGCGAAAACCTTGAGAGAGGCCAAGTCTTGTTTAATTGAAATAATAGAAAAGGGATTATCGATGCATGTGGTTGTCTGCTTAAATGCTCAACCTCTGACTTGATAGTTTTAACAACATAATAGCATGTACTAAAGGGCAAAAGTGAGCTCCATTATACCGGGAAAGCAAAAAAAAAAGGAAAAAAAATGCAATCTGTTCACAGGACTGGAAACAATTTTACAAGCCGAGGTGCAACTTAAGTGTTTCTTTTATTGTTATTATTGTTATTTTTATTGCTTGGGCTCATTTAGAACAGCTCTTAGAAATCCGATGTCACTGGCAAACAAATTGCGTTTTAATCCTAACTAATGTCTCTAAACTCTGTAATGAAACAATCAATACACAGCTCTGTCTCCAGCCTCCCACGCCTGCAGGCGGAGGAAAGCTGCCAAACCCTCGCAATCCTTGGCACTGTAAATGAAAACACAAATGAAACTGTATATCACTCAGTACTGCTGCCTCTGTATCATTGCTTTACTTGTGTGCTGTCGACTCTCGCAGGGCGCTCTCTTCACACAAGAATGAGCACTTGATAAGACTTGTGACTGCTTAAGAGGCTTTCTAGTGGTTTTTCTCTATCTGTCAGGTGTCAAGTGTGGTTCTTTGGCTTTGTTATAATGAAACCCTCCCTCAGCTGTCACTGATCCACAGAGGTCCCCTCATGTACAGAAATTTACCCTAATGTCAAGCCACGAGGGATTAACTTCAGGCCAATAACATGCAATTAGATTTATTTCCCCCTTTTAAGCCTATTAGGCTATAGCCAAGCAGTCAGTGGTCATGCTTTAGCTGAATTTAATTGTGTTTCCTATGCCCAATGAGCTGTGTACCACAGGGGGTAAGGAGGGATGAACGGATCCTTGTTGCACAGGAAAATACACCTTAAAGAGCTCACAAGTGAACGATGTTATTGTGGCTCTGAGGCAGAGCTGTGCTGCCAGCATGGGAGAAGAGGGGACTCTGCAAACTGCAAAGTGTAACTGACACCGACACTAATCGTTTCACTTTATGTGCCTTTCACAGACTCACTAATCCTGTTACACAAAGATAAAGATGTGTTCTCCTCTCTGAGCCCCTGAACTTTTCTGTCACAGGCCTTTTAGCCTTGGTAGACACATATCCATCCTTCACTGCTGCCAGGGTAGGTAAGTTGCAAAGTTTTATATTTCTATGCTACTTAATAAAATGGGCAGACCAGTTCATTTTCTGCTCGACTGGTGAGCAAAAAGTGGAAAACTGTCGCCAGTATGAATAATTCCTGCCTGCTACAGACTGGACAGCTAGAAAAAACTTTCAGACAGGTCACAGAAAAAAAGGAACCCTTTCTGGTGTGGAAAATGTTAGTAAAAAGATATTTTAAGGTTCGGTGAGGTTTTTAAAAATGAAGCCAGATGAAGCATAGAGTAGAAAGAAGTTATTTAAAAGGAAACTTTATTTCCTATGTAACATCTGCAGAATTATGTGGGGGAGTGAGAAACAGAAAAGGGGAAGGCTGAGATGAGTACAGTGAACTTGTTCACTTGTATTTTTTTCTAAAGCTTCTATCATGTCTGTCAGCTTTTTTTTGAAACATTACCTGGCTTATTCAAACTCAGACATAATACACACAAAATACCTCACTTTAAATTTTTTTTTAAAGTGGTAAAACTGTGTTTACTGTTACATCCTGCATGACGTTCATTTATATTGATTTATTAATTCACTACCTGTTTTAAAACTTGCTTCCTAAAAAAAAAAACAACAAAAAACAGTATAATACTATCAAGGTGCTAACGATGCACGCATCATAATAATTATTGATTCCTCACTATGACAAAATATTTTCTGTTCTAAAATCTTTCAGTTTATGAAGACAAACAGGCTATAATTTGTCCTAAGCTGCAATAAAAACCATGGGTCAAAAAAAGGGAACTTTCAGTTTCCTCTTTCCCATATGAACTATTTATTTGTTTATCTAAATTTGATGATGATTATTTAACTGCATAGTGAACACATTCACTACTCTAGACATAATTCTCAAAGAGTCCTCCGATCTGCCCAGATGCATATTTCATGATTAAAAAGTCACAAAAAAAACTCTAAGAAAACATAGTTTGTTGTTATTGTTTTCATCAACCTTTTCTAATTACCATCTTTAAAGAAGTGCATTGCAATAGACAGCTAAGGGCATGACTAATGACAGTCTCAAGCGGTGCTTTGTATTATCAAAGTTAATGGTCTCCCAGGCTTCGGTGCGACCCTTCCCTCAGATTCTGATTGTCTCGTTGTCTCTCTG
This sequence comes from Jordanella pulchra, assembly GCA_034780135.1. Classification (NCBI taxonomy): domain Eukaryota; kingdom Metazoa; phylum Chordata; class Actinopteri; order Cyprinodontiformes; family Cyprinodontidae; genus Jordanella; species Jordanella pulchra. The sequence goes on from JAUZNJ010084352.1 coordinate 48,267, forward strand.
CTTTTAGTATGGTCCTCAACAAACTGAATGCAGATCAGTCACATGGCAGGCAGTGTGTCACAACAGTCACAAACTAATTCACAGGCGCTAAGACATGGCTTCACCTACTTTGCATTTCTGTGCATAAATATAAACCTATAGCTCTTTAAAAGTACAGGAGCTTTAGGTTTGTAGCTGAGGTTAGACCTGAATGTCATCAAGATGAGAAAAGTTTATTGACTTTTAAACAAATC
>JAUZNJ010084353.1:0-23448 GCA_034780135.1 Jordanella pulchra
AAGAACCTAGTTCCCGCAACAGAGCAAGAAGTTCCCTGATTCAGCAGTAAAGATCCTAATGTTTAGCCACTAAAAATCCTAACCTTTTTCATTTTCTAATGGTTGCAATATCTTTCACTAACTAAAAGTTCAGGAAGGATGCAGTGTTTTGATAAAACAGTAGGAGGTCTTCATGTTGGCATAAGTCAATGTAATCTGATTGTGGTGATTGACTGGGTGTAAGAGTGATGGTAGGATTAAAAACAGAGAAAAGGAGGTGCCGTAAAACCTCAGACACAGAGGGAGGGGTGTTATGGATGGTTGGATTTGAGGATGAAAGGATGACATTGAGGTATGGATCAACTAGGGTTTATAGATGTTTAGTGTTAGACAGATTGTGGTTCTGTGGTTTACAGAGTAATAAAGTGTAATGTGGGTCAGTCTACTGGCTTAAAGGATCACACACCAATGAAGCTAAGAACTAGAAATATTCTCTGCTGTGGCAGTCCTCTGTTTCAGTTGTCTGCTCCAATCTAAAGATTGAATCAAAATGTTGAACTCTAACTTAAAACTTGGACTTGAAGATGCAAAAAGGACTTGTGTGTGTCAGTACTGTTGTTGTGATATGTTTCAGTCTTCTCTCAAAGGAGCACAACTTAGAATAACACACCTCTGTAACCTGCACTGCTTGTTGGAGTAGCTCTGCTAGCTTGACTCTGATACTCCTTTTTTTTTTTTTTTTTAGTGAATTTTAGTTCCTCTGTTTTTGAATCACCATCTTGGGAAATAAGATCACAGTCTTTTTTTTTTTTTGCTCAGAAAAGAACTGTAAGAAAAGGGACAATAGAGCTGAAGAAGGCCTTGCAGGTTTGTTTTGAGGCTACAGATTGGGACTGTGTCAGGCACATAGAGAGGACATCAAAGCAATGACTGACTGTGTGACTGACTACATAAACTTCGGTGTAGATAACTCCATCCCCACCAAAACAGCACAATGCTTCCCAAATAATAAAACGTGGGTCACAAGTGATCAGAAGCAACTGCTCAATTATTGATGATTATACAGAAGCAAGATAAGAGAAAGCAAGGGGGCATTCAAGAGGAGTCTGGAAAAGAAGCTCCAGCAGAAAAATATCAAAGTTGTGTGGTCAGGGATGAAGAAGATCACTGGCTTCAAGAAGAATAATCATCACATAGATGGAACTCTAGACATAACAAATTAACTGAGTACATTCTTCAATGGTTTCAGTTCAGGAACAAGCTCAGCATATTTTTCTCCAGCCCACAGTCACATGGACATGCTGCTCTCCTCTGCCATTGTCTCTTCTGCTTCTATGAGTTTGTTGTTGCCATGAGTTTGTAGCCATTGTCTCTTCTGCTTCTATGAGATGGTGCTGTTCCCTCTCACTATTACCTGTCTGTCGCTAGAAGTCAAGTGAAGAGGCAACTCAAGAGACCGAATCATAATAATTCACCAGGTGCTGATAGTGTAAGCCCTAGAGTCCTTCAGGTCTGTGCAGAGCAGCTCTGTGGGATCTTACAGCACCTCTTCAACCTTGGTCTGACCCAGGAGACAGTTTCAGTGATGTGAAAGACTTCCTGCCTTGTTCCAGTACCAAAGAAAACCCAGTCAACAGTCCTTAGTGACTATAGAACTGTTGCCATGACATTCCGCATCATGAAGGTCCTAGAAAGACCTCTGTTGGTTCACCTCAGCTATCAGCGTCCCCTCCAGTTTGCTTATCTCCTTGGAGTTGAAGATGCCATCATACACCTGCTTCAACAAACCCACTTTCATTTAGACAAGGGAGACAGCACTGTGAGGATCACGTTATTTGATTTCTCTTGTGCATTTAACATGGTTCAGCCTGACCTACCTTGTGAGAAACTCCAGAAGACTCAGGATGAAGCATCCACCTGGATCAAAGAACTAATGGAAAAGAGACCACAGTTTGTTAGACTGAATGATTAAATGCCCAATCAAGTAGTCAGCAGCACAGTAAGACCACAGGGGACCATACTTTCACCATTAGTTTTTACTCTACACCTCTGACTTCCAGTAACAGACAGAGTCCTGTGACCTGAAGAAATAATCAGATGACTCTACAGTTATTGGGTGCATCAAAGATGGACAAGAAGCTAGGTACAGGGAGTTTGTGAACTGTTTGTGAACAATTCCTAAGGAAGCATATATCAGCTGTCAAGCATAGTGGTGGCAGAATGAAGCTATGGAGTTGTATGAATAAAGTGGTACTGCTTTTAGCGCTGGTTATGGAATACAGAACGAGACAAACAACATCATTATAAATAAACAGGTAGATGGTTAAAACATGCATAATTCTCCCTTGAGAAATAATCTTCAGAGGTTCCAGAGGAGTTCCTAGAACAGAGTTGGCCTTCTTTATTAGCTTGTTGAGCTTTTTAAGTCATTTGATCTGATACTGTTATCTCGCAGATGGCGGAGGAAGAGATCCCACTCTCCACAACAGACCTATAGAAGATAGCTAACATCTTTTTGCGAACACCAAAGGACCTAAGCTTTCTTATTCTAAATCCTGTAATTGGCTGCACCGGACCTCTTGCATTTGTGGCCAAAAGGCATTAAGCCTGTAAATGTGGCTAGGTACAAATAATCATCCTAAAGTTTTTCAATCTTTTAGTTTCTATTAACACCCCTGCAGTCCAAGGTGATGTGAAACTTGTTCTTCACATAGATGGTTAGAGCAATGCTCCAACAGTTTTAAAAAATTAAAGGGCCAATATTATGAGTGTCAGATGTATACTTCAATCCAATAACAAAATCAAGTAACTATGTCATTTTCAGTTGTTAAAAGAATACTGTCTGTGTCATTTCTAGGAAGCATAAAAGTAGGGTAGTCTTCTTGTCATGCGGAAATAAATTTCCTCAAACATGTTTTTTAGCCAGAAAAGAACTAGTCCAAGAAGTAGTTAGTGTTACAATCAGATATATGGTTCTACCAGGTGTTTGCAAATTGTTAGAGCTAACAGCCTCAGCTGTGGTGGAGGAACAATTTGTGATCCAGAAGCTGGGCTTGGAGATAGCTTCCGAAGAGGAGGAGCTGCGCCTAAAATTGGTTCTAGATTCAACCAGTCTTATCTGTTGTGCCCACTGGCTGCAGCAGAACAGGAAAGGATTTCTAAAGCATACATGAATGAATCAAAGCAGTATTCCTGCTGTGGTTTTGATGAGGGCGTAACATTACAACGCCATATAAACCTAAAAACAGTTGATTTTTCATGATAAGGCCTCTTTAACAGTGTTGATCAGATAAAATTGAAAATAACTCCCACCTACCATTTCTACAGTCAATTCAAACCAGGAATTCCATTTTTTAGTGATTAATAGCCCTCACTATTATAACACTTTTTTATTTTGTTTGGGATTTTTTCTCAAACTTGGGGACAAAATAACTTGTTTACATCATCACCATCCATTGATGTTGTTATTTGTCTTTATACGCCTTGAGGAATTCATTTAAATAAATCCAATTTCAAACGAGCCAGCAAACGTTCAGTAAAAACACAATTCCTCTATTCTCCAAATTAAGTATCTTTTGATGTCAGACATGCATGAGTAAACTTTTTTTTCCTTATTGACTGTATTTCATGTTGATTTTCGCAGTTTCACACAGAAAAGCTGGATAAAATGATAAAGATCAGCATCATGATACTGCTGTGATGTTGATAATGGCAAGCTTTATTTCTCATCACACTAATCTCTAACCAATATTTTTCTGACCTGTTTGTTATCCTTGAGCTCGCCTACCCCTGCTACTCCCAACCCCTGACCCTGAACAACCCAAGCAGCTGGATTAATCAGCCCCTCGGCAGGCAGATGAGCCACTAATCCCTCCCTAATACACCACTTTAGATACCACCGCTCTCTTTTCTCCCTGCCTGAAACATGGCCATTCTGCTGTAATGGTCGCTACGGATTAGGTGAGAGCTTTAAGCTTCTTCTTGCTGTCAGGATGCTGTGGCCTACCATCGGCATGAACAGTAGCCACAGCTGTGAAAAACAGTCGTTGCGATTTAATAGGACACAGCAGGAAAACAAGAGAGTATTTACAGCTAGGCCTAGAAGGAAGGGGAGGGTTCAGGTATGAGGCATAATCTTTCCACAACAATATGGTACACACAATTAAAACCACGACACCGTCTGTCAATATTAGTATGAAGACAGATAGCAGCTGCCATGTCACTTTAAGCCCTTATAAAGCAGCCAGTGTTAATCCTTTATTTACTGCTTTAACTGCTTTCACACAACAGACTATGAGTGGAATTATTGTAGTTATTACGAATTTAGGAAAGTTTTTGATCAACAGATGTTTGTGATTTTCTTTTTTTATTCAAAATTGAAATTTCTAGATGTTTTTAGTTGTTAGCTTTAAAATATTTGGTTCCCTTTTAAAAACAATTCAGAATCAGAATATTTAAATATTGACACCAGTGTTGCCATATGAAAGTTACTATTAGATAAACGGTAACAGATGAATCCAACTTGCAGTATTTTCTCAGCACATGAGCTTGTGTTTTCAAAAAACTCCTCACATATAATTATTGCTAAAGGTGAAGATTAATGTGGGTGGAGTTTGATTTGACAAAACCCTTGACCCTACATTTTGCAGCTCAGTAGATAACCTCACTTGTAAGCATCCTTACAAGTATTATTGTATTCTGCAAAAAATATTTTAAATAGGACATAATGATAAAGACAAAGGAGAAATCAATATTTAGATATTTTTTTATCCTGATATTATAATACAGTGTATCAAAAATGTGAAGAAACTGCAGCCGGAAATTATTTACTGCAGCATTGGACTTGGTTATATCAGGTAGGTCGAATCTAGCTTTTATTGCTAGCTACAGTTTGTGCTCTACTAAACCCATATAATAAGCTAGTAAGAGACGGGATTGGAGAGTTCAGTTAAGGCAACAGGACGTGAAGTTTTCTAGAAGACATTTTGTCTCTCATCCAAAAGGTTTCTTCTGTCCTAACTGATGCTGGGAAGCAGTGAGAAAAAATATACTGTAGGTGTAACCAAAGAATTAGGGGGGGCTAAAATAAAGGTGGCTCTTTGGGGACTTGTTGACAAGTCAACATTTTGGTGAATGCCCTAATGTAAACACGCTCTTCATTTTCCAATGCTTACTTTCTGGCCACAATGACCAGAGACATCATTGCATTCGAATTTACATCTGACTTACAAACGTGCTAAAGAAGCAAAAACTGTAACTGCTGTCACTTTCAGGTTTTATTAATTATTTTGTGGGTAGTAATCCTTCACATTGGCATATCCTTCACCCTTGAATTTATCTGGTGTGGTCAGAATGTCAGTTGCTTATCCATAAGGGTAGGAACAAAGGATTTTTTATGTGCAGTTCAATTTAAACATGCAGTTTGATTTGCACCTATGTTATAGATTATTTTTGCAAATTATAACAAATGTTTAGTACATGCAAACTTTTTAAAAATATCAGGCCCAATGAGTAAAAATTCTTGGTGGTGACAGGATAAATACATGGGTGATTTCAGAGGAGAATTCCTGTTCTTTAAATTTTTTCCCTCATGTTTTCCCTCATCACAGCTGTTGAGTCCTGTAGTCAATTAAAGAAAAAAGTTCTTCAACCCTCCGGGCCTTTCAAAGTTTTTCTTTTGACTTTTTCAGTTTTTGAAAGAGTAAAATGTAGACTGCAAACCGTTCATGCAAAAAAAACCCCCAAAAAACACAGTCAGCTATTATGTCTCCTTATCTTTGCATCATGAACAAATCGACAAGTTCTTAAGGTCAAGATTTATAAAAGTTGCAGTTTCCTGTGCGAGGTCAGTGAACAGTTAAATCTCAGACAAAACCTGGTAACCATTTGGTGTGCCAGTTCCTCCCCGGTTGATTCCCAAACTCCTCTGCTGCTCTCAGTGAGCGCTAATGTGACATCTACTTTGAAATTAGGCAGCGGATTAAATTAGAGCTTTAAAATCCTTTTGGAGTTGCTCATTCAGACGTGAAAAGATTAAGGGGTGACGATGAAAAGGGATTCTAGTTAAAACTTACATTATTGCAGACAAAAAAAACCCTCTGTGGTGCATTTGAAGCCATTTGAGAATCTATGAAAATGATTGCTTTTTTGGACGAGTGAATGAAATTATAGTGCAAGGACCGCACAGGCCTCGCTTTCTCTCATCAACCTTGCAAATGGACATGGCGCATAGAGCAGACACTCTTTCAATTGTGACTGAAAAAAGGCTCAGGGGCAAAGCAGCTGAACAGCAGGTGAAGTATTCACCTCAAGGCATTTTTACAGAGACGAGAGTTAGACAGACAAAAGACAAAGAATTCAACTGGGGGAGGACAGAATAAATGATTGAAACAAACAAACAATAACTTTAATTAAAAATAAATGGACATATCTAATTTGACTTTTCAAAATACATTTTTATATTGTTGCAGTTGTTGCTCACCTACTTCTCGTTGCTCTTCTTGTCTTCAAATGTTGATCAGTATTGAGACAAAACATCCATGTGTGACTGCTAACCGTGATTATTTCTAATTACTACAGGAAATATATCTTTTTTTCCATCACTGAAAAAGCAGATGCCTAAGCACATTACCTATGTTTGATCTATTTCCTCAAATCATATACCATTTTTTATCCTTTTAAAGTCGATCTTTTATAGTGAATAAAATATTGATTAGATTAATAGAATATATTTACATGTATGAGCTTTATATATAGATATAATTATGGAGTATGAGTACCATAAACCGCATTAAGAAAGTTTAACCTTTTCCTAATAAAACATTTTTTTAAGTCAAAAGACTAATCAGAAAAACTTGCAAGCAAGAAAAAAAACATTTTTTTAAATTAGAAAAAAAAATAATAATTGCAGAAAAACATATTTTATAATATTGCTTTTCTAGAGGATTGTGCTTGACGTACAGATTGGTGCAAAATTTGATTATAATGTGTTTAATTTAGACCTATAGGTTTTTTTCATTTTGAACTCCCTAATTAAACTCGAGATTTTTTTTCCACAACCTTCATGGTGTTAGAATTCTGTTTATATGATATATCTATACAGAGATTAGCTCTGAGTTTTTAACCCCTTCTTCATGGCCAGTGAGGGACTAAACTCAGATACTGGACTGGAGGGAAAACTGAGAGCTCCGGGGCTTATGGTCAAACCCCGATGGGATCCTCTGACAAATCAGCCGGAGGCACAGAGGAGCAACTGTGGCTCAACAGCCTGAGATCACTGATTTTAGAGGCCTTGGGCTATTCATTGATGTCAACTTACCATGTACTGATTTAGAGTTTATCTCTTGTAAAATTGTGCTTAGAACGGTAATGGTTTTCCTTTCTTCATTGGGACTTTAATTTGTTTATAATAGAACTCAGATATATTGATGCAAATCAATGTGTTTATTCAGTGATTTAGAGTTTTTACTTTGGACATGCAGGCCTAGAGAGCCAGTTTGACTATTAGAAACTTAAGTTGAATAGCATTAAATATGTGCAGGTATCCGACAGAATATTTTCCTCTATTTGTAGTTCCACAGTCTATGTTGTTGTTTGCTTTTTTTATGGAAAAAATATTTCTGAACCCAAGATAACCTTGGTTAAAAACAAATTGCATGTTTCAAATTTTAATTATAAACACCTATCCCAACTACCTCGGCCCTAGATTAGAGAGAAATCACTGTTAAATGAGGAATTGGCTGTAATTAGTAAACATTTTGGGTAAAAAAATTGTCAGTTTCATTAACTATAAGCCTGATTACTGCAAGACTTGTCAAATATACATTGCTTAAATGGCACCGTTGTGAGGCTTACAGCTCTCTCAAAGTAATACTATGAGTTAATGAGAAATAACGTACACCTCTGAAAGGTTCAGTACAACAAAATAAAAGTTCTCGGGAGACCAAGTCAGGTTTTTTGATTTTTGATTAAGATAATACAGCAAAACCCTCGGTAGGGTATTTATCAGAAAACCGTCTACTTTGGCTGAATCAAAATGGTTCTAGAAAAAATGCCTGCATGACTTAAAACAAAAATCAACAGCCTTAACAATTACCATCCTGTTGCACCTACCCCAGTGATCATTAAGTGCTCCCAGGGGATCCTCCTGTAGTAGATCAAGGACATCATCTCTGGTGGCTTGGATTGCCTTTGGCATCATTCCTTTGAGGATATTGTCTCATTAGCACTTCATGGCTCTGACAACCTATGACATCTATGTTAGAATACTACTAGTAGACTTCAGCTCAACTTTAACAACATTTTCTCCAAACATGCTGGCTCTGAAGCTCCAAAACCTTGGTTTGTTAGTGTTCCTGGATCAGACATTTCCTCATTAGCAGGCCCCAGGTGGTGGGGACAGGGAAACTCACATCCGCCCTTCTTATCATCAACATTGGCAAACCCAAGGATTGCATTCTCAGCCCCCCCTCTTCAATTCCTTCACACATGATTGATTTGCTATCCAACCCACGAACTTGGTTGTGAAGTTTATGGATGACACCACTGTGGTGAGTAATCATATGAGACTTAGACCTACAAGGATCCACAATCTGACAGAGTGTTGCTCAAGGAAAAAACATATAGCTCTACCAAGAGCAAGAACATCACAGTGGACTACAGGAGGTTCAAGAGAAAAAAAAAACATTGTTGTCTCTGCATAAAACGGAGGTGGTGAAGCTTGTGGACAGCATAAAGTCTCTAGGCATCCAAAACTTTCTGACCTCTCCCGGGCTGAACGCAGCTCCCATGTGGCATAATAAAACAGACTGCACTTTCTTCTCCCCTGCTAAAAAATCCCTTACTGGATCAGCTTGACTGTCTGCTATGGAGGTTGCATGGCATAGAAAAGGTAAGACTGCCTGCTGCCAAATCTGAACTCAGTTTATTGTACTTGAATACAGAAAAGGGCCAAGACGCACTGCCAAAGATACCATCCACATTGGCAATGCCTTATTTGTCCCTCTTCCATCAGCCACATGAATTAGGAACATTGCGTTAAAAAATAGACTCAGCAACAGTTTATTTTCCAAAATTGTAAAGGCAACATTTCCCTTGATGGCAAACACTAAACATCCCTACATAAACCAAAAGAATCATCAGCGAAATTTATAGAAGATTTCAGTCCATGCTACTCTTTGTACAAATAGTGCATGCTACATTTCATGTAGTTATGTTATTGTTACATGTTCACTGTGACCCAGTGTCTCAACAAAACTTCATTCTCGTAATATAATACACTAGATTCTTGATTGTGGATTTCATTTTCCACAAGTACAGTTAAGATCTCTGAAGGTTTCAATACTTGCTATCACACTGTGATTTTTCACGAGAGCTCTAAAAGAATTAATACAGATTAAAAAAATTATGAATAACAATTTAAAAATTTTAGAAAGCTGAGAAGACAGTATATTTTAGATTTAGAATAAAACTAGTTATGCTCTATTTCAGCAGGATCAGGGTGACCACATCTGAAAATTTTCCTTTTTTTCTTTTTCTTGGCGAGGACAACAGCAGATCAATGAATCATCAGATCGATACATCCTAATCATGTTCCTCGTGTCAGCTGCAAGCAGACACTGGAAACATGGAGAGAAATAACAAATTGACATTTGGCTGATAAAAAGCTCCAGACAGCGGTAAGATCCCAACCCACTGGAGTAAAAAAACATGAGACAGAGATATTTATTGAGTGATGAAGAGTCATTTCCAGGTGATTTCATAGACACCAACTGTGACAGAATTATCAGGGCTAATAAAATAGACGATATTATCAAAGAAAGTCTTTACACGAAAAATAAGTCTCATCGTACTGCTGAAGGTAAACATGACCAATACAATTGGGTTTTTGAGTCCAATAAAATCTATAATAAAATCAGTTACTGTGACAGGTTGACTTTAGGGAAAGTAAAAAAAATCCTTCTTTATATCCTCAGAAAATTTGTTTGAAAACAGAGCTGATAATTCAGGAAAATATAAAAATTCCTTCAAAAGCTTTAAAATTGAGCTCTACATCTTAAACATCAAATCAATATATTTTTAAACCTGTAGAAACACTTTTTTAAAATTAAAAGTTTCCAAAAATATTATGAAACAGAAACCTTTATTTCCAAATAAGGATAGGTGTACAATAGAGTTTTTCTGAGAGACTGAATTGGATAAGCTTTTATTATAATTATTGCACATGTTTTTTTTTGCTTGTTTTGTTTTTTCCATTGGAAAATACTGAGACTAAGTGATACAAAGTATCACAAGGTGGGAGTAATTTTCCAAGTCTTATGCTAACCTTTATATTATTATTTTTAACAAAGGTTGCCTAGACGATATTAGAGTTAAATGTTTATCTCATTTTTTGAAGGCTAACTTTGAGTTCAACTGAGTTATTTTGCCTAAAATAACACCTCATTTTACATCAAGGTAAATCCAATTCGCTTTTTCTACTTGAAAAATGCTTAGCCTTGTCCTGTTAATTTTGGTGAAAAATATTCATATATTGTATTTATTTGTTTAGTGCACCTTAGTTGAAATATTCCAAAAATTTTCCCTTTTATTTGCCAAACTGAACCAACATCATTACTACTACCTTATAGTGAACAAGCTTTTTTATTACCTCTTCTTGAAACCGTTTTCGGAAATACATTCTTTTTTTTTTGCAAAGATTGAAGAAAATAAAGAATCTGTAATTATCTGAAGGGGTGAGGCCATCACACTTAAAGTCAGCTGTATAGAAATCCTCCTGTAATGAGAAAAGGTAAGCTACTTAGAGTAAAAAGCTCCATTTTCCTTACCTTGGTTCAACAGCTAATGACAGACACTAACACAACAGCTGTCTGCTCTGCTACACCCTCAGCCTCACCAAAAGGAAGAAAATAATGAAGAATCAAGAGCTGGAAACACTGAACAACACCTCAGCTAAAAGAAATACAAAGAATGGTTTTAACGTTTATTCTAAATGCCACATGCAATGAAGAAGAGGTTGGTAAGAATTGTGACAGCATTACCAAACACATTTGGTAACCAAGGGAATTTTGAATTCATTTGTTATTTGTATTTTCTGCTATACAGTACATTTGTGGAGTTGGATGGTGACTTTAGACGCTTAAGGCTGAAAAGTTTTTTTGGATGCCCTAGATCTTTTTTCTATTTTATTTTTTTTTATCATGATAACTATAGAGTTGTAAAACCATTCTTAGCTATTACGATATGTGCAAAATGTACAAAAATGGGTGTTTGCAAGCCTTAACTATCTAATAAACTTGGTCTAGTCCAATCCTGTCTTGGTGTTTTAATCCCTTAAACAGTGTAGGGTTCCTAAGCTCTGTAACACAGCTTTGACAGCACAGGATATCGGTCTGCTGCTGCTCCAGCCAGATCATTCATTTACGGTAAGAGGCAGAGCAACGAGATCACAGCGTCAAACTGTCCAACGGTTGTCTGCTAGTTAGTGTGATACACTAAGTATAAACAAACCTGTTATAAACAACTGCAAAGCTTATTCCTGGTTTAGTACTGTTTTTGTAACTCGATAACACTGATAACGCTGGTCCCTGCTAGCATCCAGATATTATGTTTTATTGTTATGCAGTGAGCAGGGATGTGTGTTTAAATTTAATTGGATGAACATGTTTAGTGATAGAATGTGATTATATGGTGCCATAGAATTTGAATTACACATGTAATAAAGCCTGAAGACAGCAGACACAATTTAACGTCTGATTCGACCAATAATTGGATCATGTGAAGTTGTGGAACTTAGAGCTCACTGCAAATACATAGGGCTGGTAAATCCACACAAGGTTCTCTGCAACTGTGCTTGAGTAGCTTTGACCAGGGTAGAGCCCTGGTCTATCTGGGTCAGAACTATTTAGCAAAAACGTCTTAAGAGAAAGAGAAAAAGAGACACAGTGGTAAAGTAAAACCTATTATCTTTTGGAGAAAATACAAAGTAGAATCTCTGACTCATGAGGTATACCGGGCAGGCTTGCTCTGTTTGGGAACATACTACAAGCAGGCCAGACTTGAACATGCACAATAAATGATCCTTTTTAATAAACAGTAGTTTACCTATGATAGGGGCTCAGGAGGACGGAAGAAGTAAAATTGCCAATCTCTTTGAGCTTCACAAAAACAAAAATTTAATAACAAGGAAAAAATAAAAAAAATTAGCAAATTGCACCAAAAGTTTCCTAAGGATCATCTTTCACTGGTCTCATTCCACCATCTTTGTTGTTGCCCTTCAACAAAAAGCACAATTTTTATGTCATCTTATTTTATGTGAACAATTCTGTATTCAAACTTGGTGCAAGAGCTTTAGTCATTCCCTGTATTGATGAGCATTTTTTGAATGAATTTTATGAAAAATGATTTCAAGGAAATGAAAATTAATCATTATCCTCCCGTGCAGATTTAATGTTAACACATTTTTCTTAAACTTAAAATGTATCTTTCTAATTCACCTAGTAGTTCTGGTTTATGTATACACACAACCATTCTGTTGACCATTTGGCTGGAAAGGATTAGAGCAGAGTAGCAATAATTAGTTGTGTCATAATGAACATTTTGCCCTATGGCGAGGAATAATTAAGCAGCAATTTGCAGTGATCGGTAACGAGGTGACGAGGCCAAAAAACCTCCCGAGTTCACCAACACTTCCCTTAATGGGATTCATTACTCTGCAGAACCTATTTCCCTCCACACTGTAAATGAATAATGTATCCCTGCATGTACTATATGTAAATAATTCAGCACTGCTATGTGTCATTGTCAACATGTATACATCTTTAAAGCTGAGAAGTCAGGGTCATTAGTGTCAAAAAACTGTGTTTGGTTTCATGGTTTATTAAGTACAGGCATCAGCAATATTCAGACTTCTTCATTTGAAAGTTTCTGTAGTTGTTGCTGTTGTCAGATCAGTCCCAGGCCTGCGTACACAAAACTGAGTTATCCAGATTAAAGGGTTGGAAATCTGACAAAGATTTCAGGGGTTGCTTTTATACACAGCCGGGGTTATCCTCAAAAAAAATCTTTAGCATCAATGTTTTTAGTTCAACCTAAGAGAGAAAAACTGAACTTTCCACAATATGCTTTACTTAAACTTTGTCATATTTCCTGTGATCAAACTATGCATGGTGGGGAAAAACCCAAAAAAAAAACCCAGAAAAGCCCAGAATGCAATATGTGGCTCATATTGATAGAATGATATGCTTTTCACATCTAACCCTTTTTTAAGTTAAGTTTTACATTTTTAGGCCAGTTTAAATACTTTTTTTTAATAAACATTATTACCTGAAAAAATTCTCAGTCGGTGGTCATCAAGCTACCAAATGATGGGAAGACTTTCGTCCACGGCATGAAGTTTATCCTTTTGTCCACCAGAGTTTCTTTGTTCCTTTTTTTAGTTTATTTTATGTCTTAAATAAAGGTGACAACTCTGAAAATGCTTTAGAATGGTTCTTGAACTTACAGAATATTGCAGGTTATTAACCAAAATAAACTTATTTATTACTAGACCTTTATAATGACAACTATATCTGACCTGTTGTGACTAGCATTTGAAATAGAAAATGTCAAAACAGTTCCCCGTTACAAGCAATTATTCTGTTTAATAAGTCTACAAAAGTGCAACTACAAGAAACAGCAAAGGAGTATTAACACAAATAAATTGAATTTGGATACTTAGAAGGGTTATTATCGTTAACTTAAAAGTAACGGAATGACAAACTGAAATTAAAAACTAGAGCATCCAAAAAATGGAAACAACTGAAACTATATCAACAGTTTAAAAAAACTAATTAAAACAAGCTGAGTTTTAAAATAGAATGTATTTAGTTTTTCATTTGTATATTCATTAGAATGTATTAAAATGAGGTCTAGTTTCTGGTTGATTTTTTTCACTGTCTTTCACTGTACAGTATTACGCCAGCAGATGGCGGGTATGTTGCCGCAAAGGTTTATCATTATCTGGGATTTCTATTTCATGCTATGCATTATTCCACTCCCCGAGGCTATGTTTACGAACTCTGATTGGATGTCATGGCTACAGGATGTGGGGGTGTGGCCTTTGGGGGGGACAGGGCGTAGAAAGCTGAAACAGCTCCTCCAGAGGAGGGCTGATGGAGATTTTTTGTAATGGCCATCTGCCTAGTCTGAGAGGAATATTCCTGCACAAATGCAAAAACATCCTCTGGGGGCATCATTACTAATATTTTTTACTTTCAAATGTATAATAATATGGGCCCTTTAAAAATCTTAGTAAGAAGCTTGTAGGTACCCAGGAAACACTAGCTTCCAAGCCACAACATTTAAGTTACGTAAAGCAATATTTAAGCTCTATGATGTAACCTGTATGTTTCAGAGAGTAAGCTTTAAGTTCCAGAATGTAACCCCTAAGTTTTATTAAGAAGGTTCAGCAGTGAAGTTCTATGTTTCACAGAGCAGCTTTTAGTTTACTTTTTAAACTTCATATTCTTCACAAACAATGTTATGTTAGGTGATTTTCTCCTAAAATAACCAAACATATGAGAGAGCATACAATAAAAGTTATAGGTTCAGGAAAATATTTTTTTTTGTTGTTGTTCATTTTTTTATTCTAAAAAAACAACATTGGCTTTTCATGAAGTAACCTGTAAGCATCTGAATTTGTATTTTATCTTACCAGGTGGATTTTATGGTTTTTCTCAGGTTGTAAATAACATCAAAATTTTAGATAATAAAAATAATTCATGTCACTTCTAAAATCAGAAAACCCAGTAGAAATGCAATATAAAATGAAGATTATTTCCGCCCCAGTAGGAAATTGTTTTATGAAATTAAACGCAAGAAAATTGGAATTTCCCCAGACCACACAGAGCCTGCCTTTGACTACAGTTACTGGACGAAACCAGACACAGAATTCCCAAGAAGAAAGGATTAAGTCCGGATGCCTACAGTTCAGAGAACATTAGTAGAAGCGCTTGTGCACAACATTATCTCCAAGGGTCTACTACAAGTCACTACAAAAGAACTGACGTTTTGAACAGCTATCCACAGATTTAGGAATGTGTGTACAGCGAACTTAGGTACGGTAAAAGCAACTAGAAACAGACAGAAATAAAGCCTATAAATAAAACTGTCAGCATTCAAAGCTTCATCTATTGTTTTTGTCCTCTATTATAATGATGTCTGCTTCTGTTCTTGTGACAGTTTATTCTACAACTTTCATCTTAATGCCAATTAAAGAAAGACTAATTACTCATTGTTTGAGAAGTCTGAACAGGAGCAGCTTCCTTTGGCGACTTTTCAGTTTTTTTTTTTTTTTTAGGAGAAGGAAGCTTTCACGACTCAGTTCAGGATTAAATGACTCCCTCCTGACGGATATTTTCTGTAGTAAATGATGACTTTTCTCTGCCTCTAATGTGTATTACTATTCTCAATGCTGCAACCTGCAAACAGTCAGATTGACTTTTGAATTATGTCAGAAAATACTAAAAGATGAAAGACTCCTTTGAAAACAGGAGAGAAAAAAAAAGAAATCAAGTCTTTCAGCCAGCATATGAAACTACGACAAAGCACCGGCAGATCAAAATCTGATCAAACAATAACATTTTTCTCTGCTTCTGATTGTGATTAGGCCTTATTTTTCTGACAGCCGCAGGAGTATTTGTGAAAGTAACGAGATAGTGGCAGTTTTTTTCTTGTATATTTTTTTCTAACTCTTACTTTGATATAATGAGAGGATGATGAAAAAAAGGCATGACTCTAGGAAGGCACGTTGCTGGGCGGGGAAATGACATCAAAGGGAATGATAAGCAAATGTAGCTGAGCTTTCGTCCTGAATTAAGTCAGCCAACCACTTTAATCAAATTGTTTCAGAGGAATCAAACTACAAACAGAAACAGCAGGAAAACGGAAGGGGAGATTGATTTAAAGCCTGTAAGCTTCTGCTGTAACACCTTTGACAACCGCCTCCTTCCATTTACGCTACCTTTTATGTTTAGACTCTTTCTGATGACCTCAGGCCTCGCAGATATCTTTGTTTAAAACAGTCCAATTGTTATTAAAATAGCTATTTTTTCTTGAAAATCAACACAACACTAATCAACTAGTGTATAATATTTTATATTTAATCAAAACTTCTTCACTGTAACTGCCCTTCACTTGTGTTTCCTTATTCCCTTCCCTGTTTTGGCACCATTTCCAATTACCTGCTCTCTTCACCTTTCTGTTCCTTTCTAACTTTTTTTTAATAGAAAGAGCTTTTGTGATGGTATCATTGGTTGCCTTAAATGACCCTGGGTCTGCAGGAGGTTTCCTCTTGTTTAAAGAGAGTGGTCCATCTCCAATTTTAGCCTGGGCTCACTTGCCATGGAAAATGCCTTTCCTTCATCACAGATTAAAACCAAGTCCACTAATATTGTATGATTGCCTAACCAATCTGAAAAGATATTACCACAAGCATCATGTCTGGAATATGAAATGCCCTCACAAGTAACAAACAATAAGCTCATTTAGAAAAACAAAGTACAAGCAGAAGTAGAAAGTAGAAATTCAATAAGCTGAGCAAAAAATGGATGAGGTTCGTTCAGATCGATCTTCTGATATCTGTGTTCTTCTCTCATTCATGCACAAGATCCCATAGTACATGAGTTCCTCCACTTGCAGAAACTGGAGGTCAAGCCCCATTTTTCCACCCAGAATCACAACCTCACACTTGAAAAGGCTGATATTCTTAAAATGATCAAAATTGTTGGTTCCCCTCTGTTAAATGAAAATGAAAAAAAAACTTTAATGGTCACAGAAATAACTGGAATTAAATGTGGCAAAGGTAAAAATAAATGAACGAATAAATGCAAATTCTATAAAAATCCACGAATTAAAGTCACACATTGGTTTTCAAACATGCTTCAACAGAATGATTAAAAAAAAACCTTATGAAACAGTACCTATACAAAAGAGTAAAAATAAGTTGACCAAAGGGACATGTTTAATAGAGCTCTGTCCTCTAATTAGCATCACAGGTGTCTACAGTCTTGTAATCAGTTGGTAGGCTTATATATTGGGCTACAGAGGTCACTGTGTTTGTTTTGATTTAGGAACAGGACTTCTTTCCCTGCGTCAGGTTCTTATTGTGATCTGTCATTAAAATACTCCCAGATATGAGAGGTTTTTCTCTTTTTTTGACGGCTCCAGTGCAACCACTGCTGATGATAACTGCTCTGCTGACGCGCTACCAAATCACCTACTACAACCCACGAAACAACCGGGTTCATCGCGTTTTTATTTTGAAATCTGACATGCAAAATGAAGCAGTCACCTGACCAGTGCAATGCGAGGCCTCGTCTGCTGCCAGTCACGTGGTTTTCAACAAGACGACAAGCCTTGAAGCGGGGCTTTGTCAGACACGCCCCCTTATTACTCGGTACAAGCCTCAAGGAATGGCTTCAGATAGCCCATCACTAACTACAGCTGCACATATTATTCAGAAATTTAAGATCCATGGGACTGTAGCCAAGCTCACTGGATATGGCTGCAGGAGGGAAATCAATGACAGAAGAGATATAATATGAATGATAACAAAAGAAAATGCAAAAAACTAAAGACATTAAATGTGAACTTCAAACTCAAGGAACATCATTGTCAAATTGTACCATCCTTAATTACTTGAGCCAAAGTGATGTTAAAGGGAAAAGACCGAGGAGTACACTATTGTTGAAAACAAATCATAAAAAAGACAGACTCGAATATGCCATACTGCATGAAATTGAAGAATTCTGTTGGAGCATTTTTGAAAAACAATATCAGATGTTCAGTTGAGATGTAGATTTTGGAGCTTGGCCTGCTTTTCAGTGTAGTCCTTGTTCTCTTACTGTGACTAACCGTATGTGCTCTCTTCATCCTCTGACATGGGAGCTGTCCTTGAGCCTGTTTGCTTGGCTGTGTCTTCCTGTGGAGCTAGTTACGTGTTACCTTTATATCTCTCCTTCTCTTTGCATGTCTGCTTCTGTCTCCTTGAAACCCAGTCGGCCTTGGTAGATAGCTGCTTACGCTGAGTCTGGCTCTACTTGAGATTTCTTCCTGTTAAATGGGATTTTTCCTCTCCATCGTCGCTACATGCATGCTTGGTGTGATGGGTTACTGTTGAGTTAATGAGTTGATGCAATCAGCTGTTTTCCTTGGAAAGAAAACTTTGAACCAAATCCAACTGTATGTTTTGGTTGAATTGTCTCTGTAATGTGCTATGAGAATTGTGAATTGGCACTTTATATTAAACAGAAATAAATTGAACTGATCTTGTTAAACAAAGCAAACTAAATCAATGTTGATAAATACATACACCAGACTTCAAGGCATGCAGCTTTAAGTTCTATTTTTTTAGAACAGCAAACTGGCCAGTCAAAATAGATCACAGTTTCTCCGGGAGATGGGAAGATGTGATGGAGCAAATGCTCCTTGATTTCTCTTCAAAGACAAACCAGAGCAGAACTGCAGCAAACACAGGCCAAATATCTGTCTGCGAGAAAAGCAAAGTGATGGCTGAGCATTAGTCTACTTCTATCCGAGCCGGTTAACCGGAGAGCTGCCATTACTCATGTTCTAACAGCCTGTAATGGGATTTTCCTCAGATGAGCAAAAGGTTGTCAGGCTGTTCGCTGCAGATCAGTAAAAGAGGCACAGCAGACTTGAAGTCCAAATAGACGGGATGGGACCAGAGACAAAGAAAAACAAGCTGCACTCACAAAAGATTTGTTACAGTTCTTACCAATAAGGTGTTCTTTTATACTTATTGGCCCTCCCAGGAAAAAGCTTTAAATTAATTTTATACTGAAGCAGCATAATCTGTCTTTTTTCCTCTTATATTTAATTTGAGCACATTTAAAAGTTATGAAAAACAAATCTATCAATTATGAAAATACTTTTCATTACTTTGTTTCACATTGATATTAAGTGTACTGTAACTACTGGCAACTTTGCTGTTAATGCTTTTTACAACTGACCTTTAGGAAGGACCTTTCATTACACTTCCTATTACACTTCATAATTTTATTAGACTTTCTCGAGGTTTTCAACATGAGTTTGGTCTGGGGATTGAGATTTATACAAAAAAAGTTACGGTCATTTTCTTGCCACATTTACCAAATGTTTTACATCATTTTACTGCTAAAAGGCCAACTGATGGCTCATTTTTGTGCTTTTTTTGCGGGGGTGGGGGTTCAGAATGTCATTAAAAGTATATTGATTTTGGGCTGGACAGGGGTGCTGTCTGTAACACCTTGCAGCAAGAAGTTCCAGTGTTTAAGAAAAAGCCTTGAGTCTCTGCAGACTTGCATGGTCCCTCCAGGCAAATTCTGAGCATGGGTTCCTCTACGGGGACTTCCCTCCTTACACAGTCCAAAAACATGACTTTTAGGTTAGGCTGTCTCCAATTTTCTCTTAGGTGTGTGATTGTGTGTGTGGGCATTGGTTGTGTATCTCTCTTTGTTGTGTGATGAACTGGCAACCTGTCCATAGTGTACCCTGTGTTTTGTCCATAAACTTCTAGAGATAGTCTTTTTTTCAATGGTATCTCCAAAACAGTCTCTTGCTATGTCAATAATACTATATCTAAACTAACGGCTGACAATGATACATGATGAAATTTAAGATACCCCTCTTTGCTCCATATCAGATGTTACTCTTTGCTGCAATTCAAATAGTGAAGTTGTGATATAGTTTTATATAATTTACTATCATCCCTGCTGTTACCAGGGACTAGAAAAAAACGTGGATTTATATTAGCATTTTCCAGCCTTTAGAAGTACCATTCAGGTTTTCTCTGTTGCTCTAACTCGAAATATATGGACAAGTATGCATCAGAAGAACAACACTCTTTTGGTATAATTGAATAGCATATTCTTCCTTATATAAAAGTGTAAATGTATTTCTCCATTGTGTTAAGTTTGATTATCTTTTCAATATGTGTAAAATGCAAAGGTTAATTATCATGTTTTCCTATATAATATGCTTTTAAGAACAGTTAACACGGCCGTAGAGGGGAAACCAAGTTGATTAAAACCCTAAAAACCCTTAATTTATACAGGTGTTTTAACCGAATTATTCCAGAAGCAGCAGAAAAGGGTCAGATGTCAGCAGTACAATAGCTTACAGGTTTGATCTTTCTTCAAGCACATGTTGTGAGCATCTGATCTCTAAGCAGCATCACTCCAGTGTTTAATCCTTTCAATTAAAAAAAATCTTCCTTTTCATCACAGAAGCACCCCTTGACGGCGTGCACTGATGTCACTATGACTCACTGGGTGACCTTCTGGCAGGATTCTACTCTTGTCAAAAACCCATTTCCAACAAAAGGTGCTATGATGAAAGATCTTTAACAACCAATTGCACCTTTACTGGATTTTCAGTAACACCATGTGAGAGTTGGAGGAGAAATGTAAAGATTGTAAATGTCATAATTTCTGAGACTTTTTCACGTTAACTGTGTTCAGGCTAGTAGCTCACAACACAGTAAGTTCTATGACCAAAATCTATAAATATGTTAAAAGGTGTGAAAGCAAGCAACTGACCAAAGAAACCAGCTTGAAGGTACATAAGAGGAATGAATATCTAGAGTACTAACTCCCCGACTAACACACACTAAGAAAATGGTAAGGAGGAGGTAAAATAAAATGTGCAGAGGCTATTTTTACAGCTTTGAGTGTCTTCCTTCTCTCTCTGATCAATAAATCATCTAAATCAAATGAATAGGTCATTGTAGGTCTTTTTGGAACCTTCTTACATGCTAAAATGTTAATTCTGTGATCTTATTCTTGTGACGATTGTAGAATATCCTATTATTAAATCTATGATGGTAATGTTTTATAATTTTTGTTACCAGATAAGAGACAGTAATTTTTGTGGATCAGTAGAAAACAATCCTTTTTATCCGTTTACTTCCATAAGGTTTCGTCTGGGCAGCAAATTTCTCTCTAGATAATCTTTGTTATAAAAATTTCTAACCAACCCTTTCCTGTGTCACTTTTAACCATCTTCCTTTTTCTAAGTCTGCATCTTCAAAGGCTTTTTTTGATGTAGGAAATATTTATCTGCTTTGAATTTGAATTTGTATTTATATATTATTGAACTCATTATAATCTCTGTGGAATCGGTGTTGACTACCTAGGTAAAAAGTGCTGTTGAATTACATGTAAGTGCTTGTAAACCCTGTTTGTGGATATTACTATGATCTGATATTAATAACTGACAGTGATCACAGAGGACCGTTCTGTCAAGAGCAGGGAAATGCACCTTAAAGCTGCCCTCCCTTTTTATCCGTAGTCGTTTCCTATTGACAGCCTGCTGGGACGGTGAATTGAAAGGGCATGATCTTTTACGAAGGCAGGCGGGGGATTGTACAGATACTATTTTCAGAACCATATCAAGCCAATTAGCACAGCAGCAGCTAAGCTGGTGTATGCAGGGAACCTATGAATGTGTATACTGGTGTGGGGGTGTGCATGTGAGCGCGTGTGTGTGTGTGCTGATGGGGTGGGGGGGTGTTATGTAAGCTTAGCCATATGTTCATATTCCAACCATACGTGGTCGTGCATCGCTTTGCAGTAATGTGCAGGGTTAAAATTATTAGCTCGTTAGCTACAGTGTCCCGAGCGTCTCCTAATTAGCATATAATAGGACAGCTGAGTCTGTCACAGAGGGGCCTGTAATTTAAGAATAAAGTTCATTTTCCTGCCAGAGAAATTCCTCAGAATCGTGACCAGGCAACAACAATTAGCCACTTTCTCCATTGGCGTTACTCCTGAGCTTTGAACTATAAGATATTGTTGGCCAACGGGGGTGTCATTGCTCTACACACATCACAAATCCCTGGGCTCATGCTATTTTATGAGACAAAAACTCTTTTCTAGTTAAATTTGGTCTAATTTGCCATGTTCAAGGAGTTTTTATTGAAGTAAAAGTGTAGTTTCAAAAGCTTGAAACGGGGGGGGGGTTCTCTTGGAAGGTGGGTGTTGAGCAAACTTGGAAAAGCAGAAATGTCAGAGTGTGGAAGGTGTCAGCATGCTAACAGCAGCTGGAAATAGAAAGAAAATGAATCACATTCTGCTTGTTCTATAATTGCCGACCTCACATTTAGAGAGAGGAGAAAAACCACATGAAACCATCTGGAAGTCCACTATCACACCATCAACATCCAACAGCATTTCCTAAATTAGTCCACATCAACTGAAACTCATGTCATAAAAATAAAACTGCTTTAATCAGAACTTCTACAGAAAACTGTGTTTTTCAGCATCAGGTTTCTTTTGGAACAACTAGACATATAATATTTTTCAACTTTTCATTTTGGGTACTTTGGAAGCTCACAGTTCAGGCTTGTGATATTTTTAGGGTTCTGTATGTATGAAGAGGTGGGGCTGAGCTTGTGTAAACAAAAATGTTGAGTTTACAGGTGTAACAAGTGTTGTCAGTTGGCTGCCGACTCCCTTATTAATGCTGGAGGAGCCGAATATTCACACCTTCTACCCACCAAAAGCTTTTCACCTCTGAATACATCTGTTTAACGAAAAAGCTCATTGAACAAACAAAACAAACATTTAAAAGTGTTTTTTTTTTGTTTGTTTCATTTTTGTAACTTGACTGGATATATCATTGATGTTTGGAGTAACAATGGACTCAAAAATGCAAAAAATGCAAACATTTTCCTTAACCATAATTTGACACAGGGTTTCTAGGCTTTGGCTGTTTTTAATGGATAAAGATTTGTGCTCTCTGACTGCTCTCTTCCCTCCATCGTATTGTCAATTTGGTCATATTTAAACCTGAAGACAACTAGCTGAGAAAATATGAACTGAAATTGTTCAGCAATGTTATGGAAAACAATATTATTTGATATTCTGAAGGGATTCAGACATCAAGAAATGGTATCAAAATTTGTAATTGCAATACAAATTGCCAAAAAATTGTGCATTTAACTAACTAATTTAGATTTATTCAGTAGCACATGGAGCCCCCAGGGAATTTTAGAAAATGTGTGTACTGTATAAGACTCAGAAAAAAAACAAAAAAAAAATCATACAGTTTGACCAATTCTGGCCAATATCAGGCAAATACAAAAGAGGAAAGATATAAAGACAACTTTGTCAGTTATTTAAAAGAAAAAAGTTTAAAAATTAGCCTAATGACTTCAGGGTCCTGTACGTTGGCAACTTGAGAGACAGCAACAGCAAAAATTTCAACCTGATAAAGAAAGAGGCTAATTGTCCCTCATCAGCTTGACTTAATGTTATTTAATTCCTTCTTTATGTATTAGGTGAAAATTGCTTTATGTATTTACCAAAGAAATAGAACAATAGAGGTAGAAAATTTGTATTAAATCCCAAGATATGCTTGATGGATGGATGGATGGATGGATGGATGGATGGATGGATGGATGGATGGATGGATGGATGGATGGATGGATGG
>JAUZNJ010084364.1:0-23448 GCA_034780135.1 Jordanella pulchra
TGATGTGATGTGATGATGCAAATTTGGAGACACCACTTAGTACATCCTGGGATATGACAGTTAAAGGGTTATTGGTAGCCTGATTTATCTAGTTTAAAACAATTTTTGATGTGTGATTGGGAATTTTAGCACAGCTGACACACAAAAGAAGAGATTTCCCTCAGATTAAATTAAATTAGTTAGATTGTTCTGGTATTTGATATAAGCTCAAGTATATCATACACTGGAAGATGCTGGAGCACCATAAAGCAATATTAAAGTCAAGATTAACAGAAAAACTTTCTCCAGAGTTGTTGAAAATCTGAGATGCTAAAAAAGACAGTGTCAAGCAAAGTGCAAGTAACATATTGCTGAAGGCAACTGCACAAAGCCATTTTAATAATAAGAAATAAACATTAGACCTAAATTATTTAACTTCCCATACCAGTTGTTGCTATGGTGGTGCACAGAGGTGCAGCAGCTTCTCTAGCTCCTGGGACTTAACCCTATTTTAAATTCTTTGAGGCCAATGTAGGCACTAGTTTACTGTTAAATTCATGGCTGAGGTACAGCTCAACCAAAGTGATGGCCATCAGATATAGTTTGTTTTTTAACATAACAAGGATAAAATTCACACTGGGTAGACAGCAGCTCCTGAGGACAGCAGGCAGGCACAGGAGAGTCTATGGAGCAATGGTCAAGGGAAAAAAGTTGTGCCCGAAAACTGAAGAGAAAGAGGACAAGTGCAATGGCTTAGCTGAAGGCTAGGAAGCCCCCAATTCTGTCTGTTTCTTGTAAATGTCCAGGCATTAGATAAAAGTGTGAACCCGTTATGTCTGAGGCTGAGTGTTTCTACAGTGATAAAGAATTGTGCTATTCAACGCCTAACAGAAACCTGGATTAACAGTTATATGCCAGACTAAGCCTTCCAGACCACAACCACCAGTCACATAAAACACGGAGAGGAGGAATTTGTATGTACATGAATGAAGGTTGGTGTATAAACTGTGGACTGGTAAAGAACTCCTGCTTTGAGGCAATCAAGCATATGACAATGAAATATTGGCCATACCATCTGTCACAGGTATTTAAAGCAGAGTTCAGTAGCATTGTTGACTGGGAGTTAATGCTAATGAACTATCAACGGAGCAGTGTGTTAGCATAAGCTCAATGCAAACAAGGCATCCTGCAACCAAGTTTTACATGACTGTGGGGGGACTTTAATTGTGTGAAACTGACAGACACTCTGCCAAGTTTTTATCAGCATGTCACCTTTCCCACATGGGGAGACAACACTTTGGACTCTGTGTACACTAACATTCACACTTTATACAGAGCACTTCCTAAACCTCATCCTGGTGTATTTGGCCACATCTCCATCATGCTGGAGATGGCTTAATAAAAAGTAATGATTTTTACAGATGTTCCATGGGACTGTTTCAGTGCACAGACTGACATGTCTTCAGAGAGGCAGCTGCATATGAGAGAGAGATGGACCTGAAGGAATACACCTCCTCTGTTCTTGGCTTCAACTCCAGTTGTGCTGACAATATCACCACCGTCAGGACAGTAACATATTATCTGATCCAGAAACCCTGGCTGAATAGTAAGGTGAGAACTCAACTAGAGCCTTGGAATGCCCTGTTCTGGACAGGTGAGGCATTAGCACTCCAAGGTGAGGAAAAAACTGACTGCAGGCATTGCAAATATCAAAATCAAATATGCCCAGAAATTTCAGGGTTACTTCACCAACATTAACCAGCAGCCATGTTGTAGGGCATGGAATATATCATGGGCAACAACTTCAGAGAAGCAAAATGCCCAAGTGACCCCTCATTGCCAGATGCACTCAACAGGTTCTATACTTGCTTTGAGGATCCCAACAACACTATAATTATATCACCACCTGGTGACACGGCCATCTATGTGACCACAGCAGACATGAGGAAAACACCCTGGGGAAATCAACCCTTTTAAAGCTGCAAGTGTTAGCAGACATCTTTAACATCTAATGGTCACTGGCATCTGTCCAGACCTGCTTAAAGACCATTACTATTTTCCCTGTCCCTAAGTGCTCCACAGTGACAGACCTGAATGACTACCAACCTATACCCTTAACATTTGTAGTCAAGATGTGCTTTTAGGGGATAGTCATGGCTCACATCAAAGCCAATGTCACTGTGGACTCACATTCATACGCCTTGAGGAGGAACTGGTCCACCTCTTACACCATCTCATCAGTGATCCACACAACCCTCATCAACCTATCTGTCTGCTCTTCCTGGATTACTCCTTGGATTTCAATACCATCATCCCACAGCCTTTGGAGCAGAAGGTCTCATCTCTTGGACTGAGTCCCACACTGGAGAACTGAGTCCTGACTTCATCCTGGTTCTTCTGACAGGATTCACACCACCATCTCCTCCTCCGTCAACCTTAGCCCTCACCCCAGAGATGTATGCTGATCCCACTCCTATTTACTTGGCTGACATATGACTGCTCAGCAAAACACCCTAGATGTCATATATAGAGAAGTTTGCACGCAGCAGTAGGAGGAGTTGAAATAGAGAGATGACTTAAAACATGTAGTGCAGTTGTGCAGAGATGATAACCTCTGCAATTCAATTCAATTCAGTTTATTGACATAGCACCAATTCACAACACGTCATCTCAAGGCACTTTACAAAGACAATTCCATCAAATCACACAGTAAGATAAGTTAAAAGTTTTCTATCTAAGGAAAACCAGCTAATTGCATTGACTCATTAATTCAACTGGAATCCCTGCATCTACGTGAAGAAAAATAGATTTTTTTTTGGATGATTTCAGGAGACAAACATTCTCTGTACCTTGGAAGAGAAGCAGGAAAGGTGTTCTGGCACTGGGGTGTGTGTTCATCCAGTAAACTAGACTGGAGTGCCAACACTTCCTGTCTGATCAGGAAAGCCCACCAGTGTATCTACTTTCTCAGGAAGCTGTGGAGAGTTGGACTTGAGAGCTTGGTCCTGTGGAATTTGTATCACTGTTTGATAGAAAGCATTCTTTCTACCTGCACCATCGTTTGGCACGGTAAATATACTGGCTGCATAGAAGACTGTGGGGAGCAGCATTCTCTCCACCTCGACCCTTTACACATCAAGATGCAGGAGAAGGGTGTTCCACTTGCTTCCTTCCTGCACACAGACTGTTTCAGCCTCTCCCCTAAGGCAGGTGGCTGAAGAGTATCTAGAGTAAGACCACCATACTCAAAAACAATTTCTACCATTTGGTTGTTAGGCTGCTGAACTCTTAATTCAGCTTCATCTCTTTCATATTCTTTTTCTTAAACATCAAGCTTATTAAACTGAGACCCAAGTTCAAATTTTGTTCCACAAACATGCAAATGTGAACTTGTATAGCAGTTAAACAAATCTTTGAATTGGAGATTGAAAAGAATACAGTATGTATGCTAATATTAAGTGTCATTAACATTGTAGCAGCAGTACAAAAAAGCAATTTTTGGGGGGAAATATTTTTAAAAAATTGTATCCAATATATTAGCGTAGAAGCAAAGAATATGCAGAAGTTGCAATCTTACCTCATCACCATGGGCAGAATCAGCCCAGGGTGGGGTGGCATCACTCTGGCAGTGGTGGTAAAAAGAGTAGAAATAGGTTGGAGATCCATATTGAGCATGAAGATCAGCTGTAGCAATGGCTGGCGCCACCCACTGGTGGTCTGTAAAAAGTGCTACCAATGTTTTCCGACGAGTTTCTGCATTGTCACGATCCGCCCAGTCAGTGTACATGAACCTTCACAAAACACATTTGAAATTAGCTGGCTACTTCACTAACTAAATATGCACATTGACCTGTGCTTAGAAAATTCTGCAAGGTTGAGTAGTCAGTAGTTTATGTCATATGTTATCAGAGATTCTTACCCTAGATTATTAAAAAAAATAATAATTGTGTAAGCTGACTTGTAATACATAGCAGTTTCTAACATCATTTTATGGCATGAATGACATCCACAAGAATGTCCTTGCAGAAAGAAAGGCTTGGCTGCTTATTCTGAAACAAACAGAGAAGGCAACAAAAAATGTAATGACAGATAAAGTTAAATGATCTCCACCAAACACACCCAATGCGTGTACAAGCAACCAATAACCAACAAGTGCTTGCCAGATCAGTTTAAATGCTAAATTCATTAATCGTGCATGTCTACTTTGGCATTAAATAGTTGAGTATCTGAAATCTTTAGAGGGCAGTTTTACTGCAGGAAGAAGAGAAGTAGAGAAGAGTTGAGAGCAGAATGATGATCAGACCAATAAGTACAACAAATTGACTAATGGATGTTACTGTCCAGAAAGAAGTCCAGCGATCACTTTGTTACTTGGCAACACAGAGCTTTTTATGCACAGTAAATTATGGAAGCTTATGTACTATAGTTGCTTTGTGAACAATATAACTGGGGTTGTAATGGTGAGAGATAACTGTCTAATCTGCTATGTTCATCATTTGTGAAATTGTATTTTTATTTAATGTAATAATTCGGTTTTACCTATAGGCCATTGATGCGTGCTGGTATAGAAGAGGTTTGTTCTCCACAGCAGCATTGCATAAAAGTGTAGAGATGAGATTTCAATGCAACTGTTATCATTTTTAGTCGTACTTTTCGAATTATGCTTTTGAACTGAAACAATACATTTATATTTTCATTATTTGAGAACATTAAAAATGCACTTTGGACACATTGTTCTCAATTTAAAGCTTAATTAGTAGCTTTCTGACAGCAGTCATGAATAAAATAAATAAATTTTTGCATAATACTATGTGTGTAACTCTGTTTATATCAATTCTATCAAGAAGATTTCTATCTATTTTAGAATAACTATGCAAAGCTCAAGCCTCAAAAGTCCAGCATTTTTCCGATCATTGAATCTACCCTATTTATGAGTTAGCATTCTTGATGATAGAAAAAGAAAAATGTGGAAATTGCTACTTCAAAAGTAGTTACCTTCTAGTCAGATGTTTGATGCCAAGTAAGGGAAAGCTTAAAAGGCAAAAGTAGTAGTAGTAGTAGTAGTTTAAAATGGTTATTTCAAAACTGTTCAGCTTCTGAGCTGAAAATAAAAAACAGAATAGAATTTTGTTCCCAACCAACAGCTCACTAATCTAGCATTGCATAAGTAAACAGGGGTGCAGCAACAGAAAAAGCACAAACAGTACCCAACCCTTTATATTTTATCTATTTTAAAAAGAAAATTTGACTTGGTAGGTGAGCTTTAATTGATATCTACATTTAGCCTTAAAAAAATTTTAAATAATTTATCTCTGCTCCCAGTGCTACTGTTTAAAGAGAAAACTGGCAAACCTGATTAATTTTAAGTTTAAAAAAAACAGAAGGAGGACGACTTCTCATTTTTTGTTTTGTATTTCTTATATGAATACATCACACCATGTTTATACTCAAAATTATCCAACCACAATAATCTTATTCCTACGTATTCCTGCTTAGTAACCACATTGTAAAAATAAATAAACATATCATGAAAAAAAATGGTGTTTAAATTAATGGCTGTGAGTTTTACACAGCTTCTTTTCCTATAATCTACATAAGAAGGCTGTACAGATGAGCTCATGTGAGATTCTATGACCATGAAATTAATTGATTACAGATTTAGTTTGGGCTTTTATCTTCTGTTTTTTCTCAAATAATATGTTTAGTTACTATCTTTGCTTATTAGTTAAGTTCATCTGTAGTGCCATTCCACTACTTAAATTGTCATCACTAAAAAGTATATCTACATAATGTCTACCAAGTACCTGATTAGTAACCTTATTTCTTTTTTGGCATTTTTATCCACTCTGATTTATTGTAAGAAAGAAGGATGATAATTATGCTTTAAAAACTGTCAGATGGCTGCTAAAGAATACATAGATTTTCACTTTCTCACTCACCGTATACTTTCTCTTAGAGTATCTCGGCCTTCTGGGTAACCGTACAGACTATCCACAAAGTCTGACACGGCAAAATCAAAGTCCTCAGCTGTGACACCATCCTCAGAGTCCACAATTCCCTCCACAAACTTCACACCTTCCCCTTGGTTGACCCCCAGCATCACATCATAGTTCAAAAACTCTCCCTGCTCCATCAGAATCTGAGGGTCGTCAGGTATAACGTCGCCATCAATCACCGGGGCAAAAGCAGTGTGATATTTGGCCGGAGTGACGTTGTGTTCCACCAGTTCACGGTAACTCCGGCCCTGGAGGCAAGTGACCAGTTGAGTGCTGTCATCAATACCACAGCCAACCCTCTCGCCGAGCTGCCGGGCATATTTGCTTGGTTGGTAGTTGACAGCCCAACTAGCTAAAGCGCTGCCACTCTGGATAATGGCTCTGTGAAAAAGATCTAACAGAGAAAAGTGCATATAAGTTTCTTGTATACATAAACAATACAAGACATGAATCCAAATATTTTTGTTGATAAAAACTGCAAAGATAAAGTATTTTTTAGGCCTTGGGAAACAGTCTTCATTTTTGTTTTAAAGAAGGCAGTACCTATTGGCACTATTTTTAGAGAGATGTAAACAGTCTTAA
Source organism: Jordanella pulchra (assembly GCA_034780135.1). Lineage (NCBI taxonomy): Eukaryota > Metazoa > Chordata > Actinopteri > Cyprinodontiformes > Cyprinodontidae > Jordanella > Jordanella pulchra. Next base: position 6,558 of record JAUZNJ010084364.1, read on the forward strand.
AATGTATACAAAATTTATGTTTGAGTCATCATGTCATTCAGAAAAGAGACTGATTCTGTATCCCATAGACAGATGTGTTTTGATGAGAAATGTGTGCATTAACTCCAGAACAAAAGCAAAAGACTAAATAAAATGCTGGTTAAGAATGTTAAGAGAGGCTCATTATTCAGGGTGAACAGAGGTGGGTGACTGAGTAATATCTCAATAAAATATCTCTACTCTTACTTTAGTAAAATGTTGAACTACTCCATCCAGCATAAACTGAATGATGAAGCCACATTTTTAAAACAAAAGTTCTCCAGACTAAAAGAGAGAGTTAATATTTATGTCAAATGACTTTTCCTTTTTTGTACATAAACTTACTTTATATCCAGTCAACCCACCTTTATATTTGGAGGTCAAGCTGTTATAGAGTAAAAAATAAACATTGTCATCAGAGGTACTGATTTTATAAATTTATGTTTACTTAAATTGTTTATTTAAGTAATTTAATTTGGTCTTTAAAATATAATTTACACATAAATTTTGGTTAGTCTTATTACATCATTCTAAAAAGTGTGAGTTACTCAGGACTTAAGTAATGTTTTTACCAAATACCTTTTACTCTATTTTAAGTCATTTTGTAGACTGCTACATTGTACTCTTAATTTTTTGAAAATATGATGAAGTAGTACAACTCTTTCTTGAGTAGAATATTTGGGTACCCACTTTTTATGAAAGGTAATTCAGAGAGGAAGAAGCCATCTCTTTAAAACCCACTTAAAAGCCAAAGGAACTTTTATAAATGAAATCTCTGGTGGTCTGATGAAATAATTTAGCAGTGTTCTGCAGTAAGTGCAAGCCAGAGCAAGACACTATTCAAATTATGGAGTACAGGGGTGACAGCATCATGTTGTGTGTGTTAAATCCAAATCAACATCTTAAAATATCAGCCCAAACGTTAAGGCTTGGCAAAACTGTTGCTTCAGTGAGACAATGCAATTGAAAAAACTTCTCACTAGGATAAAAATCTTTTTAAAGAATATGTCAACCAAATCGTTACAAAATGTAAATACATATGTCTGAATTTTAAAAATGTTCGTCTTAAAAGCTCCAACACTATTCTATTACTCTAGTCCACAGCAAACAGAGATAATGGTAATAAATTAGCTGACATAAAACCACTAATATTTAGTTTGATTTTATGTCGAATGGTGAAAATAACCTGATTATGTTTACTGTAAATGACTGCTTCCAAAAATATGACGAAGGCTGAAGAAGCGCCCGTTTGTCTCATTGCTATAGATACTGAACAGTGTAACAAGAACAGGTGTTTAAAAAAAACAACTAAATTTAATTGGTACTTAAATGTTTTCTATTCAGTTAGTCTTTTTATGTACTGAACATTTATTTCATACAGTTAAATTCATTATGCAGTTCTTTTGCAGGTCTTAAAATGCAAACAAAAGAAAATCATGCTAAATAAGCTTAACTAAGAAATATATTTGTGAAGTATTAACCTTTCTAGAAATTAAAGAACAAAAAATTTAACATACAGAAAAAAAACAGATAGAAATACACAGAACTCATAGTTGAAATGTAAAAAGTGTGGAAAAAAACGAAATAATAGAAAAAATGCATTCAATTCAAAATAAAAACTGAGTTGAACCAAAGACTGGTGATGCATTAAAAAGGTTTATGTAAAAGCCAGAGTAAAAAAGGAAGTCTTTTATGTCATTTGAATAAAAAAAATAAAAAAACATAACCTTTAGGGCTTTTTTGCATTCATTTACAGGCATGCTAACAAATATAAAATGCACTTTAACCCTAAATGTGACTTCCTACAACACAGTTACTCTCGTCAGTATTTCTACTCTTTTCTAAAATGTTTAATTGTAAAAACCACCTTTGATCTACATTAGGTAAACTGAATATCAGCAAATAATGAAACAGTGTACCTTCAGAGTAGTGGGACAAAGTAAGGAGGCTAACGCAAGATGCACCAGCACCAGATCCAAACACGGTTACCCTGGTTGGATCTCCACCAAAGGCTGCGATGTTCTCCTTCACCCAACGCAGAGCCTGAATCTGATCAAGCAAGCCATAGTTTCCTTTCGCAGCCTGGTCACCTGTGCTAAGAAACCCTGCAAGAATGTACAAATAAAAGAAAGTCATATTGACACACTGTAAAACATCAATCCATCCACCCATCCCCTATACTGCTTATAACAAGGGGACTGGTTCTCTACTCCAGCAGTCTTTGGGGCGAAAAGCAGGCTACACCCTTGACAGGTTGACAATCCACTGAGGGGTAAAATAGGAACATATCCTTATGGGCACACACTCACATCTAAGGGCAAATTAGAGACACCAATTAACCTATCAGTCCTATTTTTTGGACTATGAGAGGAAGGTGAAGAACCTAAAGAGAACATCCAAACACCCTAAACCAGGTATTAACATTGAATTTATGGTGACCGTTTGCAGTGAGCTGCTGGGCTTTAGTTTGGATAACTTTGAACACATCTACCAGCAGAGATCTCTCAAAAAAATTATAAAACATCCACATTTTATTTATAAGTTACTACCCTGAGGTGGAAGGTGCTGCTATTTATCCTTTTCAAAAAGGTAGAAAAAAAACAGGTCTTCACTCAAAAGCTATTTGTTTCTTAGATACACTTGGAAGCAAAAGCTTTTTTTTTTTTTTTTTTATTTCAAACTTTTACCTACATGGTTTAAATATATTATATTTGTAATAGTATTTACGTGAAATTATATGTGGTTATTTTCATTATTTGTAAGAGGAAAATTATTTTAAGAGAAATACAGTCTGTGTTCTCCTGATGGGGATGCTCCACTAATACAGAGTCGGGGGCCGATTAGCGGTACAAGTTGTGTACTCTGTACAAGTGGAACAGGACTTTAGACAGATTCACCGGCTCTAAGTCAGACCTGTTTTGAGCATGTTGGACTCTGCTCTGTCACTGGTCCTGTTCATAACTTTTATGGACAGGGTTTCTAGGTGCAGCCAAGGACCAGAGGTGGACTGGTTTCGGGATCAGCTCCTCCAATTCACAGGGAAGATCCTGCCTCAAGTGGTGGTGTTCAAGCATCTTGGGGTCCTGTTCATGAGTGGGAGAATGGAGCAGGAGATTGACACATGGATCATTGCCACTGCCAGCATGATGCGGACACTGAGAGATATCTGAACCAAAAGATAAAGCTGTTGGTTTACCGGTAGGTCTGCGTTCCTACCATCACCTATGGTCATAAATGAGATCCTGCATACAAGTGGCTGAAAAGAGCTTCCTTTATAGGGTGGGCAGGCACTCCCTCAGGGATACGGTAAGTAAGGGCCCGAAGTAGCGCCACTTCTCCTCTACATTGAGAGGAGCAAGCAGAGGTGGCCAAGACATCTGTTCCAGATTCACCCTGGACACCTCCATCAGGAGGTGTTCCAGGCAGATTCCACAGTGAAAGGGGACAGGGGCGACCCAGGACATGCTGGAGGGCCTATTTCTATTGGCTAGCTCTGAAAAGCCTCAGGACTCCCCAGAAGAGCTCGAGGAGATGCCTGAGGAGGGGTAAGTCTCTGAGCCGCTGCCTGTATATATACTTTATATACCAGAGCTACTTTGAAATTAGCACAAAATGGAAAAGCAGCTTAATAAAGCAGAAGGTTAGGTTTCATTTTGAAATAACCACTGCAGATATTTTTCCACACTTAGATTGTAGCCACAAACTGTCATGTAGTTTTATAAAACATTTTACCAATTTAAGTAACACACCTACTCCAACAAGAAGAGAGCATGTAATAAAGAATATTGTTTTCAACAATAACATGTTAAATGTGTTATTAGTCCTTCAGAGTCCTTCTGCATCAATACTTTGTGGAACAAGTTCTCAGGTGTATATATTGCCGTGGGATCGAACATTGGTTGCACTGGATTTACTTGCAGGTACCAGTGTAAAAAAGGCTAATTACAAATATATTGCACACTTTACAGACATTTTTATGAAACCTTTTTAAAATGATACAACCTTTACCTTTCTGTAAAAACTATAAATCACATCTTAATATGCCTATAAAGCACAATGAAGCATGTAGTTGTGCTGTGACAAAACCGGGATATTTCATGGAGTTTACTGTAAACACTTTCGCAAGGCACTGTTACTATTATAGTTTAAAAAGTAAATGTTACAAAAGATGCGGTTTTCCTACTTTATCTCAGACTGGACCAAACCACAACAGTGCATTCATAGTCCCTGGAACTTATAAAGGCAGAAAACCACACATGCCTTCCTTTAAACCCACACCCATCCCTTATTCCCTTTTCCACTGACATTATTAAGTAAACACAGAAGATCCTAATGGCTCATTTTGCCACAGTATATCTCATTACTGCAGAAGCTCATTTCTGTGAACCTCCGGCACAAAAAGGGTATAATAACCGTGAAGGAAAGGCTCAAGTAGTGCATTACTTCACTTATGTGCATTTTGTCAGACATTTCATTGGAGCAAAAAGGAAAATATCAGGGTTGTATTCATTCTGAGTGTTTACAGGATTATATGCATTCAAGCAATATTTAAGTAAAGCTATTCAAGCAGTTTACAGTTTCACAGAGCCACACTTTGTTCCTGGATGTATACTGCAGAGCAGGCAAAAAATGAATGGTGTTGCATCGTGTAAATGGGCTCACCTCATGCATCCACTCATGATGATGGAGAACAGCGGGAGGAGGAAGGTTATGTTGCTACTTGAAATGAGGATGATGATGGTGATGATCATGTTGAAGATTGTATTGGAAAACACACAAATGGGGTGGGGGGTATGAAGACAATATTAAGCTAAATTTAAACATGTAGAATTGCTCTTTATGCAACTCATAAGGTTGATCACATTCGTGGCATCATTTTTTTTACAAGGTCAAGATTAAACACTACCAGGACAGTTAAAACAAAAAACTCTTAATTTAATAAAAGCCTTGCTATTCAGTGTTTAAAGATGTTTAAACATTTTAAAATTTGTTCAGTCTGGGTTTAATACATTTTCAAGCAAATATGTACTGTCTGAGGTGACCTCATTTCTAAGCTGTGTTGGTGCACGGCACATAGGCTTGAATGCCTGCAAGCAGCAAATCCCAAGACCGATTCTAGACCTGCTGGACGGCATGTCTTTCTCCCCATTTCCCGTCTCCATCACCGTGATCTAATAAAAAAAACCATTATCTGTTTAATTAAAGCTGAGCCAAAGATGTGGCTTTCCTTCCAAGATCAGAACCTCTCATACAGTCCTCGAATGCCTTCATGCAACAGAATTAGCTTTACTGTTGTGCTTTTATCATTTAAGTGGATATAAAAAAAAACTTGAAACAAGGCCCATTATATAACTATTATTGTTTTTATAAAAAATATCAATATCACCCAGAGAATTAAATATGCATCTTGTGCACTTAGTAGAAAAAGGCCATAGATACTCCACCCACATAAACAACTCAATACTCTCGCTCTTAGTACAGCTAAGTAAATGATGCTTTATGCCATTAAATGTTTTAACCTTTATGCTCCCCCTCTAAAGCTATGTCATTTTGATAACGGCAGCCACAAAAAGCCCAAATTGATTTAAAGATCTATTTGTTCAGCTTCCTGGATTTTTAAGCTTGAGTAAAATTAGAAAAACCAAAGGGAATCCATTTTTTTTTCTTTTTTCTGAATGTTCACAGAGCAATGAGTAGAAGAGCCATGGAGTTAAAAAGGATCAGATTCAAGTCGATGACAGTAGTGGAGGGGAAAAAATGGCTTCAGGGAGGTTCTGCTTCCACAAGGGATGCTGAACATGTTTTCATTCAAACAAAAGAAATAGAGGGAGAGGAATGATGCTCTGGGTAAAAAACAAATCACTGATGATTTGAACATTTTTATAGCTCATTGAAGGATTAAATAACCCAGATGGTAAAAATAGTATGAATTTGTTAACAAAAATGAGCTGTTGTTATGAGATATAAACGCTGCATACAACCTTAAATAAAGCTGCAATTTAATTCAATTGTTCAGTTCTAAAATGTACAACCTTTATTAATTCGTTGAATGCTGAAGGATATATTTAGAGTGCTTATTCTGTTTCGTTTGTTTATTGTGGTTTTCAAGATTGCTTCCCAGAAAAACATACTATTAGATAAAACCAATAAAAATCTATCCAATCATATTAATGGACTGTGTAGTAGAAGAAAACACTGTGGTAGAAAGGGCTGAACTAACAACAGGGTCAGCTGCAGCTTTGAAATAACTGTAAAGTAAAATAAATTCAACAATCTGTGGAGATACTTGAGAAATGGACCTATGTTGGAAGAAATGCTCCAAGAGTCATTGCACAGATAAGTCCAGGACATATTAGGCTCTGAGAAAACATACACAAAGCCCCCCAGTAAGACCACCTTTGCATGGCTAAACAAACAAATCAGAGTTTAGACTCTTGAGTGCTCACTGTGCTGTCAATCACACTTAAAAATGCCCAATGGTCAGTAAAAAATCACTGTATGTTACTATAGTAAGTTATCTTTTTTTGTTTGTTGGTTTGTTTTTGTCTTAACTTAATAATTGAATGAGGATGAAAGTTCAACAAAATATAAACTATTAGTGCCCCAGAGTGCCCCCCCCCCCCCCTTATACATTTTTCATGTTGAGTTTAGAGAATCCTCATCAGTGCATACAGAGAATCTACACATTATAGCAGCAGATTAGGTAACATTGTTATTAAAATCAGTGCTGCAATGTGCACATAGCAGAGGCATTTATGTGCAAAAAATGTGTGGAAGCTTCTTTTAACCGGAAACCAAATTATTCACGGTACAGATTGAGATGCATAGGAAGATGAAGCTGGGAAGTGATTTACTGACTTCTACTTATCTTCATACAAGTGTAAACCAGATGCTTCATAGATAAAATGTAAGCAAATACTTGGAAATGTATTTTCATAACACAGATCACACCTGGCTTTTTTAAGCAAATCTCTGTTTGAAGAGTAAAGTGGAGCTAAATCTCTGCCAACCCTCAACATTACAAAAAAGAATGAGAAACCCAGTGACCTTGGCAAGAGAGAGCAAATTAAAGTGGTATGGCTATGAAGTAAGGGCAAGGTATAAGAGGGAATTTAGCTTTTTCTGTCCGCTTGTCCTTCTGGAGAAAGGTGCTATTAAAACTAAATTCAAGGCAGTCCAGAAAGATTTAAACTGATGCAGTTTATAAGGTATGAATAGCCTGCAAGTTACAAAAGCAACTTGACCAAAATCGAATTTGTTTTCCTGAACAGTTATATAAAAAAATAAAAAACATTGTTTTGCGTTTTCTACCACTCGTGGCTTCCAATCAAACATGCTTAATGGCTGCAACATATTAAGTGTATCAGGAAAGACATCTTAGAGCTTTCATTACTTTTTTCATGCATGTCAAATGAGCGCAAAACATTAACAATGTATAGAACAACATTGTTGTGTTGCTATCTTTTGATTACAACTGGCAACACCGAATGAAGTAAATGAAATAGATAAATGCTTTACATTAAGAATTTAAGATTTACTTTGGAAAAAGCAAACAAGACAATAGACTCAGACAACCTGCTCTCAAATAACAGGATGTTCTCCACATTATTATACAGATGATGCATTAGACAGAGATAACTGATTCTTTACCTAAAACTCCCAGGCGATAGTTGAGGGTTATGACAATGACATTGCCATAGCTTGCAAGCACACTGCCATCCATCATGTTCCCAGTGCCTTCGGAATACGAGCCTCCATGGACATAGACCATCACTGGCCGCTGCCCCCCCTCCTCATGGATGTCTGAGATAGACAGACAGATTACCAATGTGTTCAAATCATCAAGGTGACATTAGTTAACCACCAAATGCCAGAGGGACAAGTCCTTGATTTGTGTGGGTATGTGCATAGATCCGCATGCATGTGTATTAAGCAATATGTATGCATGAGTAAGCCTGTGTCCTTCCCATTTTCCTCCACAAGTAAATCCGTAAACCCCTTAGCGACTGACGCAGGTGTCTGCATTTTAAGCGTCAGTTCAACCAGCGGCATGTTAAAGGGAAGGAGAAAACAAGGCGCATTTTTAAAAAATCTTTATTTATTTATTCAACAAGCCTGAGTGTGCACAGACAGAGTTGCTGTCATGTTTTAATAATTTGCCACAGCCAAAGGTATCATTCTCCTTTGCTCATGTATTCACCTTAGGGCACAAATCATAACACGTAATCCCAACCTTAACCCTGCATGCATATTTAACCATTTCAGCCCCTTAAACTCAGTGCACATGTCCAGGTTCACTCACCTTCCTCTGTGGGTACATAGATGTTGAGGTAGAGGCAATCCTCACTCTGGTGAGTAAGGTAAGTTGCTGCTATCTCCAGGTTTGCAGTGAGCCAGGATGGCATCATATCTACCAGCATGCTCCTCTCTTCCAAAGGCTGCGGGCACACTGGAGCAAACTGTGTCACATTCCGTATTCCCGGCCATGGCAGAGGCGGCTCAGGCGCCTGGAAGCGCCGATCTCCAGTTGGTGGCCTGGCGTACGGTACTCCCAGGTATTGGATGACAGGCCCCAGAAGGTCCGAGGGCAGAGGGGTCAGGATCCCACGAATACGGCCCTGTGCCGTAGAAACGACAGGCACAGTCTGCTCAGCCGACAAGGAGGTCGGCTGGAGGCAAAGGGAGAGGCAAAGGGAGAGGAGGAGTGATGAAAATCCAAAGTGGGCTGAGGGGGAGGGAGGAAGAGTTCTGCTGGTTCTCAGTTCAGACATGGTGGTTTGTTTAGATGGGGAACCAGGGGGAGGAGGAGGGTAAGGTACTGGAAGCAGATTGAGGGTTATGACTCTGCTGATCCCTTAGAGGTATCCAGCTTTCAAACGCAGCTGCTGCTCACCTTGGCCCATAACACACACTGCACACAGTTCTGTCTCTTGAAAGCAATCTTTTCCCTTTGCGTATGTGTGTGAGTCAGTCAGTCTTTGGCTCTGTGTGTGCAGTGACTCAGTCACCAAGTCTGTGTGAGCATACGTATGTATGTGCTGAAGAGTTTAAGTGAGTGTGTGTGTCCTGGACTGGCAATTTCAGCCTGCATGTGTGTCTGTGGATATATACGTGTTTGGATGCATGTGTGTGAGTGTTAGTCGTTATGTAAACAGTGGCATCACTGTTCCTCTGTCACTATCTCCTTCTGGTCACCCCAATAACAAGCCCGGATTGTCTCCTGGAAGCATGAGAGGAGAGGGAGAGAGATAGAAATGAAAAATGAATTGAATTAGTATACAGTGGAATAATCACGCACATTATCAGGTATATGCTGAGCTACCTTGCTTGCTGCTTACTTTTAAAAATAGATATGAAAGTGATAGATGGGGGAAACGAGATGTTGTCCGCTCAGCTTAACTTGGTGTCAGGCTGTCAGGGCTGCTGCTGTGTCATATCCTCACTACAGACGGTTTCACAGATCACAGAACCTTGTTGGGGGAGGGGGTTAGTGTATGCAGGTGTGTGTGTGTGGGTGTGTGTGTGTGTGTGTGTGGAGGGGGGGTCATGTCACACGCTTAATTAAATCCTGAATGCACCATGGGGCTCCTGACCTGTGTGTAGCATAAGGCTGGACACATGTGAGACACACTTATTTCTTCTCTCCACATACCTTCATTCTTTCTTCACACACCTCACACACAATAAGCTAAATCCAATTCCATCCTGTTGACTGTCATTCTGAGGCTTTAACCCTATGCTTCCTAGTTGTTTCTGTTGAGTATGGGGAAGGCTGAGGGAAATACCTTTACAGCTCCTAACAACTGGGATTTTTAAAAGGCATAGTTAGAACAAAGAACAGTATAAATACTTCTCACAAATGTTAATATTTTGTCATTTAGATATCTGATTGGACAATTTGCTTTATTTGAAATGGCATAGATCAAACATTTATTAATGAAAATGTAAACATTAGAATGCTCAATTTAATGTATACTATTGCTTGTTAATTCATATCCATATTATCTCTTCTTAACAAACAATGTCTGCTTGATAATTTTAATCTAGCACCACTGTAAACCTTTGTACACTATATTAAAAATGAATATTCTTAGGTTATCTAAACTAACAGTTGTGTTTCAAGATGGGTTAAAGTCTATTATTTTGGAGTTGTTGTGAATAAATTTTCCTAAAAATCTATACATATTGAATATAACAAAGAACATTCAATACAAGCACAGTACATTTGGCCATAAGCATGAAAACAATGTATGTTGATGTCTTCTGAAGGATAGAAATGTGTACATGGCATTAAAAGGCACATTCATTTATTTATGCTTAGAGGTGTGCCTAAGAAAAAAGAACTTTCAAATTACACTCCTACTATTGGAGGTTAATTCTGCAAAGATTGCCATATTTGGACTTGGTATTTTAGTTTTGACTGTGGAAATTTCTAGCTGAACCTCAATCAACTTATATACCATGTCTTTACTTTTTCTTCTTTAATGTGGGACCTTCAGATAAAAGTTTACTTGATTTAAGATGAAAACACTGAGCAATGTTTTCTCAATAATCCAATCTTTTTCTCCCGTTGGGTTAGACTTTTATGGCTCTGGCTTCAGGTGTGGCCTTACAAAAGGAATGACACCATATTAGCCTATGTCCTGGATAACTTAGTACTTAGACCTAGCTCTATAAATCTCTTTAAAAATGCAAAGTGAACTTTGCTTTACTTATATCTAAAGGCTGAAGTTATTCTCAAACATCTTTTTTTCATCCCAGTTTTTCCCTCCACTATACTTTCCATGTAGGCTCTTGGATATAGCACTGTATCAACACTCATATTTATTTATACTTTAGCTTTCTCATAGAGGGAGAGACTAAACCCTGCCGATGTACAGCTGGTTACATGTAATAATAATTTATCTCATGATACCATTTGATTTAGACTCAAAACCCAATCACTATTCAAGTTTCTTGAAAAGAAAAAAAATGCGTTTTTTAGTTTTCACAGTTGTAAGCCACAATTACCTGCTAACAGAAATAAATGCTTTAATTATATTACTGTATGTAATTCATTTAATAATTCACGTGTGTCACTTTCTAAATTGAATCACAGAAGCTTTTTAATTATATTTTTTACTGATGCACTTGTAGGTTTGAAAACAAGATGATGTATCAGCAGCTTTTATTACAACCAAAACTCGAGGGCCCAGTGATGGGGGGTGGGGGAGACTGGTAGGGGAAACCTCAGGAAATGGGATTCAGTCTGTGGTCTTGGTCACTATGGTCACACACTCTTCTTTCTCTCTCTGTATCTCAAACACATGCACACATACACACTGCTGCTTCCCGGGAGGCTCTTTCAGAGGGCCTGAAGACAGAATATTAACACATCCACGCGCGCGCACACACCTCTACACCCAAACCTACACCCTCTGACACTTCCTTTGAAACCACACACACAACGATCTCTCTCACACATATGCCTCACTATAAACTGCAGTCGCGTCAGAGTATAGCTTCGATCATCAGTATCTCCTCTCTTTCCTGGGTCGTGTTGGCGCTGTCCAAGGTGCTAGTTAACATTCCGGTGGTGATCACACGCTGATGAATAACGCTCCATTTATCAAGGCAGACCCACCGCCTACCACCCTCCCCCTGAGTGTATTTTCATATGGAAACAACTTATGAAAGCAGCAAGCAACAAGAAAGCGGTTGTGTGTTTGTGTGTGTGTGTGTGTGTGTGTGTTTGGGGGGGGGGGGGGGGGTTGCTAATCAGCCCGAAAATCCCGTCTGAATCTCTATCGGCAATAAAGCTATCTACGACAAAAAACCCACACACTCACTTCTGCTTTGTCCCCTTTATATACACATATAAAAAAAATACACACATCATAATGCAAACCTCAATCTGATTCCCCTCTGCAGTAAGTAAAAACAAATAATAAATAGAAACAGTGCACAAATGACAGCTGCACCGTACCCATCCGGGGTGAGCGGACTGAAATCCCGCGGTGCATGTTCTCCTCTGTTCACCGCAATGATCGCCTCGTGTTTTTTCTGCTGCGGTTGATCCGACGTGCCCGGGATGGGATATGGAGAGATATTCCTACACTGCTGCTGTTCCTGCTGCTTCTGCTGGTAGATGTAGTGGTGGCACGTCTCCTAGATGGATATAACCCATATAAGAAAGAAAGAAAATAAGGAACAAAAAACAGCCCTCCAGGCTCTCTCAGTCCGGTGAAACGTGAAAGCGGAGAATCAAAAGCACAGATAGTTGGAATGAAGGTATGTCTTCCTTGAACACAGGGCCCAGGACGTCCAAATGATCAATCTTCTTCCTCTCTCTCTCCCCCCTCTACCTTCCTCTCTTTCTTTCTCCTCCCCCATCTCCCACTCGCTCCCTCTCTTTCTTTCTCTATTTTCTCTTCCTAGATACGATTGGACAGTGTGGCAGGCAGCAGCTACTGATCCAATGATATGCACCTAGCTCTGCCGGACTGGGGGGAGAAGAAAGGGGGAATGGGGGAGAGCCCCTTTAGAAGAACATTAGTGAGTAAAACGCATGGCTTCACGCACACCTGTAGAGCATGGCTAAATCATCTTTACTGTCAAAATAGGGATTTTCACACTTGCCTGCACACTCAGTCTCTTATGCATGCATACACAAACGATGCTGAGGTACACAGTGACCTCTTCAGGACCAGAACAGGAGAGTCTGTCCCCATTCTATTTAGCTATGGCTGCAAGCAGCTTCCTCCCTTAGGCGACGCGTTTGTGTGCGCGTGTGTGTGTGTGTGTGTGTGTGTGGGTGTGTGTGTGTGTGTGTGTGTGTTTGGGGGGGGAGTATGGTAATGCAGTTGGTCCGCAGTCGCTACTAACAGTGTTTGGGAACACTCCTCACGTCAGCACACCCTGCTGCAGTAGCATTCAGGACATTTCTATTCCTCTCCTCAACAATCTCATTTCTAGTCATCCATCTATTCTTGCTTCTGTGTCTGCTCCGTCCTCCGTCCCGCTCAGTCCTCCTGCACGTCTTTCTTTTCTTTAAAACCAGCATCCAATAAGCAGAAAGAAGGGGGGGGGGGTGAAATGCAAATTGATTCGTGCAGATCTGGTTAGAGGGGTCATTTAGAAAAAAAAATACATTAACTTATAGTCTAAGCTACAAAGTATTGCAGCCTGAAACGGTATAGTTTTTTTCGGCTTTTTAGCTCTTTAGCTCAAAAATGAAGCTCCCCATTAAAACTTAAACCCAGACTTAAGCTTTATGCTTACAAAAGGTCGGAAATGGAGGTTGTTGAACTTTAAAAAGTTGGAGCTAAAATCAATAGTATTCTTAAAACAAATTACCCATTATGATTTTATAGCATAGGTTTCTTCAGAAATGTGTGTTAGAGTGTAAATAATGCCACATAAGACATCACCTAAAAACACAAAAGAGCAAGGATAATAAGTACTGAACACAACATTTTTTATATGTTTGTTGCTGATCAATTCCAAACAGCTATTGGCATTTCCCGAATAATCCCTACAGAAAAAGATCAAATAAAAATATAGTGAATAATTTGAGTAGTGAATAATGAAGAGGATATTTCACATGCATTATGTTTTGAACATGCTTGCAGAGTATTTATTCAACACAGCAGAAATGCATTTGTGATTAATGCAGCTGTAAAATATCTACTGTTTGGAGAATTGCATTTTTGCAACCATTGCTCAGATAAGAGTTTAACCAATTCTTGATTCATAATATTTAATTTGATTGAAAAATTTTACCACCTCATCTTCTTTCTCTCACTGTCAAAGGGGAATGAAGCAGAGTCTGGCTGTAGCTGCTTTATGGTGATATTATGTTCTTTTTTAATCATTATTATCATTAGTCCCCAAAGTTTCTCCTGGAACACTCAGAATGAAAAAAAAAAAAACTCAAGCTAATTCCATCTGAATGTTCGACAGCTATGCATTTGCAAAATAATTGTTTGCTCACTATGCAATTCCCTTTTGACTGTTAGACACTGTTTCATAAGTAATCTGGTAGGTTAAAACTTCTTTAATATTCCAGTATTCCTGATCTGTGACAATACTTACCATCCCTAAATATTGTTTCACCCACATTTAAACCCATCAGCTCACCTGGAGGATCATCTTCCAGCTCCTTAAATATCTGAGGAAACTGTCATCTGTGATTTGATGTGACATATCACTTGTAGCTCCAATTCAATCTGGATAGACTGACACAGAGAAGGATAGCAGATAAAGGATTTAATGATACGATTCTTTAGCGCTGGATTCCAGCAGAAGACTTATGAGCTGAGGATCACCAGGGGCAGGTGATCGGTTCCGACAAAGCTCTGGGTAGTCTTCCCCCCAAAAGAGGGTGTCAGGTCAAGGTCTAGTCGGCCTGCAGTCTGTGAAACTTGTTAGGTGTGAGCCGCGTTGGCAGGGGCCTGCAGTCTGAAAGACTTGCTAGGCACAAGCCGCGGGGTCCTTCAGTCTGATAGACTGTTGGCACAAACTGCATGATGAACTCCGGAAGATGAAACAGCTGCTGCAGAGCCAAAGGGCCATGGACCAATGGTCAGGCTGGACCCTAGGTAAAAATAGATGTTAAAGATTAAAAAAAAACCCTACCACCTGTTGTGATGAGATGCTCACCTGAGGACAATGAAGGTTGAGCTTCGAGCACAGCTGACAGATCCAATCTGATGTATAACAAGGAGGCTGTGTGTCCAACAACCAAGCTGAAGGAGTAGGAATCGCTTGAACAGCAGCAGATGAGCGGCACCTGAGAATGTCCCAATAAATGGCTTGGGGAAAGACCACAAGCTGCTAAAGTCAATCTGCGAGGTGGATGAACCAGTTAACGGCCATAAGGAAACCTTCGGGAATGAGAAAAGGGGTTCAGATTCGTTGATGAGTTGATCCTTTTACATGCAAGTTTAAATATTGCGCGGAAAGCACAACGGACCGTCTGTATGTGTGTAGCAAATGTGTAAAACTGTTTATATTCCACCTCAAATCCATCCTCATTATCTATGTATATTTGTTTTTCTTAGTTCTTGAATTGTATTTTATTTTGGCGGAGAAGCTTTTATTTTCTTGTTTCCACGTCATATCCTGTTTGTTTGTGCCGCCCTCCTCAGTCCGAGTGGTAAGCTTACAAAGCTCTCTTCTGTTTGTGTATTCAAAATGTCTTAAAAAGTGTGTTTGTCAAACCCACGAGTTGTTATATGTTGTTCCCCAACTGTTTTATGTTAAGCGCAGCACTGTACTGGGTATTTAATTCTCACGTTAATTAAATTTATTGAGTTTACCATACCAATGTGGTTATTTTTGTTCTTTTGATTGGTTAAGGTGTGCGTGGGAAAGCCAGAGCCTAAGAACTGTGCTGACATTATTCTTGTTTTAAACAGAATAAACCTGCCCTGCTGCAATACACTCTGGTGTCCTCGTCTGTTGGTTCCTTTTGCCTATCACACACAACGCAGAGTACATGCAACAGATGAGTTGGATGAGAGCGGCTACATGTGCAATAGAGATTATACATGGATTTTTTGATTTGGTGTGCTTGTTAAGGAGGTTGAAGTGGTCAGGTAGAATTTCAGAAACAGAGGTAGATACATTTCTTGATGTATTGAATACTTAAGAGGGAGATGTGAACTCGCTCAGTCAAAGAAAATCATAAAATGCTAGGAGGAAGGTGCATGAGAGGAGTGCTTTTAAGTTAGGGGAGAAGTTACCAGATTGGAGCGCAGTGATGGGATTTCTGAGTAACAGGAGTGTGATAAGTTTCCAGCCATCAGAATTAGGGAAGCTATGCAAGCGATCCCACTGAGGAGGAGTTTCATAGCCAGGTTCGAGAAGAGGCTAGACAAAAAGCTAGATTGATGAAGCTAATATGAAAGCCGATTCCTGCAAGCAGAGTGTAGGAAAGTTTGACTGATGATGGTTGAAACAGTGAGTGATAAAGGCAAGAACTGAAAGAATATTAAGGGGGTAAGGGGAAGAAATTATGCCCTAGCAGAACTTGGTGAAGGTTTGCCATGAGAAAGTATACAAAGAGATTGTTGATGGGCCAAGACCTGATTTGATGTTGTAGCATGCTGAACGCAGGAGAGAATGAAGTAGGGATTTAAATGACCATCAGTTCTTTGAAGGAAGGGATAGGCTCAGGGTGAGCGTAGACAGCGGGCACACACTGCAAAAGAACTGAAATGTAGAACAGGACAGAACAATGGCAATTGCCTTAAATAACCAGGAACGTGCTGAGCTGTGATAATGAATTTGTTAAAAACAGCCTGCCATGTGATGCGCCGGATGAAAGGCATGATGAACTTACGGATGAGCAGCCTTTGTTAATTGCTTGGACCATGGCGGCATCATCGCAATGACTAAGATACGTGTACTGCTTCAATAACAGCTTCAAAGGCAGCATGCTATGGCAATAGGGACTATTTGAGGACTCGTAATGAGGTAAAGTGGAAGGCCACTTTCCAGTGAACCAATTACCTTTATAAAGCCCCCAAAACTGGACTGAGAGGGTGGTCACAGCTTTAGCTGCAAATGCTTTATGACATCGATAAGTAGAGAACCGCCGTATCCAAGATGAGGTCGGCTATGAGGGAGAGATGATGTCACAGTGTACACTAAAGGCTGCCAGAACGCTACGATGGAGAGAGTTTTTTTTTTTTTTTTTTAAACTTCATTTAAAAATGCCAAACCTATTTTGTCTGAAAATATGTAGTTACCGTTTACTAGTTTACAAGCTATCACATGCTGCCAAGAGGAAAGGTCAGGATGGTCAAGAGTCAACCAAGAACCACCAAAAAGCAGGTCTGCAAGGATTTGGAAGCTGATGGAACACAGGTGTCAGTCTCCACAGTCAAGC
>JAUZNJ010084375.1:0-23447 GCA_034780135.1 Jordanella pulchra
TATCTATCTATCTATCTATCTATCTATCTATCTATCTATCTATCTATCTATCTATCTATCTATCTATCTATATCTACAGGTGATATAGAGAGATATTATGAAAATAGAAAGACATTATTGTAACAATATAAAGCAATAGCAACTGTAAAATAAAAGCACATATAAGCAGTTGCCCATTATTCCAGAGGCAAGCAGATGATGGTAATGTAGACTGGCTTTAATCACTAGTAAGGTGTAGAATAGCTGGCCTCTGGTGTGAACTGCAAGTGAATTAAAAACAAACAGGTGTTATATTTGCCAAATAAGGTGAGTGAGAGTTAACACTTTAATAAGGCACTTTACACACAGTCTTGTAAAATGTGACATTTAATACATATATTTTTTAGTAAAAGATTCATATAGAGATGGTTTTCACATGAGTATTCAGTGTATCGTTTTATCAATCATTACGTGCTGTTTTCTTATCCTCAAGATTCGCTCTGATTTTACCTTGAGTAAAGCAATAGTTCAACAAAGGCTCAAGTATTACAATCTGTAGGCAGACTGAACTTTAACCTGCAATGTTTGTTTGAATAAGGAGGCTTGATAATGTTTTATAATTTTCCCAGCTGATTTCAACTCTCATGCTCAGTCGGAAATGTGTAATTTACCTTTAAATGAGAAATCTGTTGAAAAGACTTTTTCTTTATCATTGAATCAGATAGAATTGAACTGACTTTAACTTTTACTTGATGCTATAGTGGATACATTGCTCAGCAGCTATTTATTTATGTGATATATTCTTTTTGTGTAACTATATGTCTATCTATCTGCAACTTAATTACATCAAGTTACGAATGTCTAGACATGACAAATTCTATTTTAGCCTCCAGTGTCTTTGGACTACACAGAAAATTCAAGTCTGGATGGGACTCCTTTCAAAGCACACCACCAGTCAATAGTCTGCAATTAATTCAGCGGGATATTGTGACCTCACCAGCTTTGCCTAGTGGTACTTCAGGGGTGCAAAAACCTGCATCTGAAAACTCAACAGGAGACAACTGCACAGGGTCAATGCAATGCCCAGGCAACCTGAGCAATCTGAAGAGGATCTATCATGGAAATTTAATACCACACAGACGCGCAGCTCCTCGTCACTTTGAGAGTGTGAGGTAACCCTCCCGTCTGTGTGTACCTCTCCAGCTTGAGATGTCATGGTTGGTGGCTGAGTCACAGTTTGCCTCTGATGTCACTGCAGACAGAATCGCTGATAAACCAACAGATCCCCAACTGGGATGACTCTTTGCTACATCCATAATGTTTCATCATGTGTGTCCCATGTTCCCAAAGAAGCTGTGGAAAAGATTTGTGCGTCAGAATTATGACGTGTGCTTGAACTTGTCCTACAGGATGTCCTTTTGTCCTGTCAGTCTGACTGTGATGTCCAGAATATATCTAGAGCTGTTGGTTTGCATGAATTATCTTCAACAGATCGGGCTCCTGCTTTATTTTACAGATTGCTTACTACATGTCTGCACTCAGAACACCAGAAAGCCAGGGACAAAAAATAGAAAACAGCATACCAGCAAGGTCGACATGAGATTTAATAATCGGCAAAAGTCGATCAAAGTGCTTTTATGTCCAGAAGAGCATAGCTGCCATGTGACCTAAAGAAACACAAATTAATTTAATGTGTTAAGGCAGTGACTCAGTGATAACCTACTCTGTCTGTGCTGTACTTGTGAACAGTGAGAACAGTGTGTAGCTTGTGACTCAGCCCAAATGTATTGTGTTACGCTTTTGGTCATTGTGTTTTATGTCTATTGTGTGTTTTATTGTTGTACTGTGTAGAAAAACGAATTATTTTAAAAGCAACATTGCTGATTTTCAACAAAATCAGAGCTACATTTTTTTTTTTTTAATCTGCTATGGTAACTTTTTTATTACTATTATTTTAATTTCCACTGTTAATTTATTAATGAGGTATCCTGTGTATATGTGTTTAAAGTCAGAATTATTCATAACCCTGACAGATTTAGATTTGACATTATGATCATTCAACCAATATATTTCTGCTAAAACTAACTTATTAATATAAGGTATGATTAATTTTATGAGAGTTTATGAATACTTTTAAAAACTACAACAAAAATGTCACTCAGAGTACTCAAAATATTTATTTCTATTTAATTTGAAGATGTTTCTTTAAAAGCTGAATAATCAGTTCACTTCAATGTAAAAATTTCCCCACTGTTCTGGAAGTTCTGGAAGCAAGATGCAGTGAGAGACAGTGGAGATGAATATCACCCTCTTCACAACTCCAGCAGAATCAGGGTCTGAATGGGCAGCAATCTACCTTGAACAACTGATAACTTGCAAAAGGAGTAGTAACTAACAAAGAAATTTTAAACTGCTAGTTTATCCTTTAACATACTCTTAATTTAGTGTTAGCTAGAGTTCCAGCTGAGTTTTCTTTTCCTGGCAAAACAAAGGTAAATAAAAACATCTGTATGAAGTCTGTCTGGTTTAGTAAGCTCATTTTTGAAGATTTGTTTTAGTGGTTTTCCAAAATGACCCCAAAAAGGATAAAAGATAATAAACTTTGTTGATTTAATGAGAATAATTTGTGTGATCTCATTTAGCTGTAGTCATGATTTTTCTATAATGAAAGTAATCAACAGGAAGTACATTTCCTCCAGTTATTAAGGTAGTGTTTCATCTGTGATCCTGTCTTTGGACCTGTTCACCCAGTCTGCTCATGGCAGGAGTATTGGGCAATTTTTGTTCATTAGTGATTATGTGTAATGATGTGAACATTGTTACCATGTTTTTCTCCAGCAGCAGACAGAGCAGAGTCAATAAGACAGCTTAGAGATGGGAACATATCACAACAAACACAAGGCTCAGTATTTACAAACCATGTTTAGAAAACAGACACAGGATCACAACAACACATTCAAAATGAAAAATCTGACTTACAGAGTGGCAGAAAAGGTAGATGAGTAGAAATAATATGAAAATCAATCAAAACAATAATTCAGAGAGGTAGAAAACTGATGTAAGGCAGAGTAATTCAGCTATAGTTGCTATTTGGTGCATAGAAGCAATAAATTCTACTGCTGCCTGTGTTTTCACAATATAACCTACTAACGAGTTTAATTCCAAGTTTACTCATTTCTTTATGTCTATATTTTACATCCACTTGAGTAAAAATAAAATGTGTGCTAATGTGCTGCTATTCTTACTTTGGTACAGTGTTATGCTACTCTATCCACATCTGCAGAAACCCTACTTTTTCTAACAACCGTGTCACCAGAATAATTTATATTGAGGTAATGCAATGTTTAATTATTTAATTCACTTTTTTCACATTTGCTTTGCACAGCAATGTCCTGAAAAAAACATTATATTATAAAAACACAATATTTGACTTCAAATTTGTCTATCCTTAGTTCAAAATGTTGTTACTGCCTAAAAAGTTACCTCTAAGTTAATGTTACAGTTGAGAATGTTACAAATGACAATTTGCAATTTCTCATTCATTTGTTTTAGACACTAATGCAGCATTCACACGGCAATCTTCACCCTTCAAGATGTCCTTAAAACCAGAGGTAATTTCCGTGTGTTGCGCCAGAAGATTATGAATATATCAAGTAACTAGAACTGGAAGTTGCAGCTAATTAATAGGTCATTCTGTATCAACGGTAAAATCAATAAATGATCATTTGTTTAATGATTATACCTCCAATCTGCTGAATACCAGGGTTCTTAGCCCTTTACTCAAAGTGTGGCTACTAGATTTGGAAGTTAAGATCTAGTTGCCTTTCACCAATTTAATAATTTAGACTATGGCTATCAACAGAGTTATTAATCACCAACAAAGAAATTGTCTCTTTTCATTCATCTGTGAACCAAAAAGGATGAATCTGAACTGAGTGAATAATTGTTCTTATAAAGTGAACACAAATGACCATGGATTAGAACGATGGTACCTTTATTAGCTAATAGTTACTAAAAAATGCTAACACTCCTGAAAATGTAAACAGACCTTGATGCTGAGATATTAAATGCAGTCAGAACAGTGAAGTCTCAGTCGGTTTTACAGTGTAAAATGAATAATGGCTCAGAAATGCATTAATTGTAATAAAGCTAAAAGAGAATGGGGTAGCTTAGCTGGTCACAGTTAGGTTGCTTGAAGCAAGTCCACTGTAGTATTCAGTTGGTCCCTTTTGCTTCGACACCATCAAAGTTGAAAACAGAAAGCTTTTTTCAGGTAAAACAAACAAAAACATCTACTTCACACGTGTGTTGAGATAAAACGTCTGGAATGTAATGAGAGCGACTCCATTCAACGGAGATTACAGAGGACTGCTTTCAGTTCATGTTCCTCTTTTGCCAGTGGCCCACAGCCGCGTAAAGCAGAACACAGAGATTCTCTGCTGAATCTACATAAGTAGACACCAAATCCCTCCAGAGTAGAGTCTGGGCTCGCTGGACTGAGTCACACTGAATCTTGCCAATGATTCAGAAAGCTCAATGTAGTGTTTTTTACCTGGGAGTCAAACTGAGTGAATGTGTTTTATTGAGCCTGCCTGCCGAAACAGAGTATTTACTACCCAGTTCAGATAACAGTCGGGCCCAATTGATGTATTCCAGAGGAGCCGCAAGAAGCTGCTAAGCTAAACTGTGAAGCCCCCGGACCGCACCGTACTGGTTCGGCCTGACAACTCCCTAGGAGCGTCAGCTACCGGCTAACTGCCGTAGCAAGAGGGGGAACCCCTGTGAGTTACAAAATTAAGTCCTGTTGCCTTTATTATTGCATCGGATTAATCCAAATCTCTACCTGAGATTTCCTGCAGAAGAACTGACTGGACCGAAGACTGGGCCTCTGAACCAAACTGAAGAGCCCTTTCTATCTAGCCAACAGTCCCATTCATCAAAGCGTTTCAGTGTGTGTCTAAAACACTTTGAACTTATTCACAAAAAATAAAAACCTCACAAAGTAGCACGTTATTTTAATGAAGAAACTTTGCACTCAATAACAACACCTGTGCCTGTCTTAATGTTGTGGCTACTGCTGCACAACTAGAGCTTTATGTCATAAGCTTGATCTGTTTGTTTTCTTTCTTTCCCAGTTCTCTGATGTTCCCTTCATTGAGCAAACAATATAATCCTGTGATGAAAACTGTTCTCAACAGTTTTTGATGGGTGAGGAGAAATTATTCATTGAATAATTTGCTGTTATTTAATCTATGAGGGAGAACAGTGTGTTGAGTTTATCCTTGTCTTTGTTGCTAACAGCAGCCACAAATCGATTTGTCATTCTCACTTCAGAGAGAGGTCCTTTTGTTTATAACAACTGGTGATTATCTTTTTTGTTATGGTTTGTGGATTACCCTCCACACATCCAAGTACTGTATCTTTTAGTTTTAGAGGGGTGCGACACAAACTCCATAAAGCTCTCATGGTGTCATAAAAATATTGTTTTGCAATTACCTTTAAAAAAAACCCAGAAACTCTTTTTGTCATTTATTTGGTTCTTGTGTTTGAAGATATTAAGATTTTATGACTCCTCAAACATATCTGTTCTTTACGGCTTTAAGAGAAAAATGATGAACAGTGTGATTGCATAAAAAGTATTTTATTCTAAACATTTTGAAAAGTGTCATGACTTTAAAGTGACATAGCAACATTAAAATATTAACATACGGGAAACAAAAAGAGTCATACTGTCATAAGAACCAATGTGAAGCCTGGCATAGTGCACAAAACTCCTAGTGTTTATAGATGCATTCAAAGAAGCATGCAACAATTGGTAAGGACTTGTGGTTTTGAAAAATGTGAATGTAAATAAATGAGGCCTAACATCTGAACGAAAAGACTGATGTACAAGATTCTCATGCAAACACTAGCCATTGCCGAGCCTGAAATGAGATTTTCTGAACTTCATAAAAACCTTGTGAAAGACCACACTGACTAAAATACAAATAATGTTCTATGGCTTTGTGCATGTACAGTAGGTCAGGGCTGCAAAAAAGGCATGTTTTCACAGTTAAAAGACATATATGTTTACATTCAAAATGAGGCTTTTCTCATGAATAGGCAAATACATTCAACATGCTTGAGTTTGGATTGCTTTGCAAGCCAGAGACCTAATTACTGCAAAAACGGTCAACTTAAGAGAAGAAGAGGATGCGTTGTTAGAACAAAACCCTTCTGTGGGTGGAAATCTAATATTTTTATTCAAAATCTCTAATTCCCACAGACCTTTAGTAATGCACATGTATTCTGCCATAAGAACCATCTTTCTTTGAATATGGCCTCATATGGTCTGATGAGTTGTGTAGCAGCTTTCCATTAATAAACTTTGATTTTCTGCTTTCCTGGGGATTTGTCAATCCAGAAGTTGATGAGAAAAAGCAAAATGATAACTTTTTGATGAGTAGGCTATAAATATGAACCCATGCCAAGACTACAATGGATTTCGCTAAGACAAAACACGTTCTTTCTCTTAGTGTACTGCAAAAATCTATAACATAAACATATGGAGGCTATGCAAAGATTCAAAGCCAATACATGTGGGTGCAACAACAGAGAAATTTGAACTGTAAATTGAGGTAGCAAGAACAAGAACAAGGTTCTTTCTGGTCGGTATATTTAACACTTCACAAGAATATTTGTGTGTAATAATTACTATAAAGTTCTTGAGCGTTAACACAGAAGAAAAAGATCTACTCAGTTGAGGTGTTATTATTGAGCTGCAAGAAAAGAACAGGAGAGAGAAGAAATTTCTCTGTTCTTGACAATTCTGTATAGGCCTTTAGCCTTTTGCAGTGAGGGATATATAGGTAAACTTCAATGTATTTTGAAATGATAGATCAGTTTTCTTCTTTAAATACAACTTGGCATACTCTCATGGGAAATATTAGGGTCACCCCATGATGAGTCACCGTTTGACTGTTTTATTGTACTGTCATAAATCTTTGCATTTAATGTGCACACCAAGGCTTTTACAGTCTATGAAGAAGCTGTAAGTCATCAGTTTTTGCGCTTTCTGTGTGGTTTGTGAAGATTGGCAGCTCTTAAATGATCATTCTCTCTTTTTGTAAAAGTGGCCTTCAAATAGTATGGAAATCTCATTCTAACCCTTTCTAGATCGATGTACAACACAAATTACTGTGATGTTGTCATTGCTAATGACTTTCCCATTTAGCATTGTGTCAAAATACATCAATATGCTTCAGACATGCAGCCTGCCAAAACATCTGCCTTTTTAAAGGGGCTGTCACTCATGCTGACAGTAGGTTACAAAGCTCCACTCCTGGGATTTATGGCAACAACTAAGATCCTTTTACTTTTTCTGAATCAATCATAAAAACTTTTTTTTTATGGCTATAAATATGATCTGCAGGACCTCAAAATACAGTTGGGTTAATCTGTATGCATATTTTACCAGATTGACAAGTCAAGTAAAATATGAAATATATAATATGAAGAATGCAATTGGTACAAATATGTATATGTACTCTGTATATGTCATCACATGACCCTTGCTTAAGTTTCAGAGATCTGCACTGCTCCAGGTCACTGAAAACAGATTTAGAGATACTGAACATGGTGGACCCCCCGCCCCCCAACCGTAATCTGGTCTGCAGCTCCATCTTTCTGATCTTACCCAACTGGTTTCATCAAATTTAGATCTTTAAAAAAGGCTGTTTTTCCACTAATGCTTTTACATATTCGGTTTACTTTGGTATTTCACACTCTTTGCTTTCAGTTTTCAGTTCATTGCCTGGTTGTAAGACTCTTTGGTTTGTTTTCTTTGTAAGTTAATGTCTTTAGTTATGGTTACTCTCTGTTGATCTTGGTTCATGTTTAGTAAACTAACTTAGTGTTTTTGCATCATGTTTGCTGTTGCTCTTGTTTGTGAAATTCTTAGTCCCTTTTTGATTTGAAACTTGATGAATTATTTTAGGTTATGCCCTGTTTCTGGCTAGTAGTCTTCTCTGGTTCTCTCCTGTGTACTATTAGCCACTTTCTCATTTACTTTATTCTGCATATAAGATCAATCTGTGTTCTCTTCAGGGATCAAAATCCCCAACATTTATTTGTCAGTCAATCTCATTCTTTGCTGCTTTCTACTGTTGCTTTTATTCTTGTTTCTGTAAGTCCTTGTTTACAATAATTGTTGTGCATTCTTCTATGAAAACCTTAGCGTAGTCATTTACATCTCTTTGTCCTGCTGTCTGTTGTTCTCAACATACGACAGATTTGACCAGAACAGACTGTAAATTAATATTATACAAAAATGTCATTAACATATCATATTACTTTTTATAGACCTCATTGGGACATTGACAAGCAGAGACATTTTTTATGCATTTGCAGACAGTCTACGTTTGTAGACCAGCATTAGATAAACATTAAGAAGGCTTAAGAATAAGAATGGTTTGAAGCAGTGAGCACAGAGGTGGTCTGTCAGACATATTAATCACAGTGAGGCATCATTTGGTCAGTTCATCCATTCCTAAGTGCTGCAACTCGTTTGCCATCAGATTCTTGGTTACTGAATCACTGCTTTAACATGCCACGGGCTAAATGAAAGGTTTCATGTGGTGTACATTCATTACAATCACAAAATGAAATATCCCATCTATTTTAACTGAAGAAATGTTTCCAGGCAAATTCAATCAAATGAGGCAGCATGCAACAAAAGTTCCCAGACTTTAGTGGTACATTAGCAAGCAGTGCCCTGCAAAAGTATTCACACCCCTTCAACTTTTGATCATTTTATCAAATTTTCAACCAAATATTTAATATATTTTATTTGATAGACCAAAACTAATTGGGTACCAGTTTAAAGTTGGAGGAAAATGTTGCTTGACAGGCATTCACATTAATTTCCTTCAGTAGCCCTGAATGTCATTTATCAGACAAGCGGTTGAGAGACCCATAGAAGCTAGAGGGGCTTCAAAGATCCACTGCTCAGGTGGGAGAATATTACAACAGTGTTTTCTGTGCATTTTGCAATTCATGCCTTAATAAAATCACTGTATGGTTTAAGGTCTACTACCATCTAACATACAGCTCAAGGGAATAGGTTCTAAATTCAAAGAAGATCAATATCATGCTGTGGGTATTCTTTTTTCTCAACTGTGATTGGTTGAACAAAGTTGTGTTAAAGAATCACATCACTGCAGGGTAATTCTAGTAAAAGAAAATGTTTGAGACTGGATTAGTTTTATCTTCGAGCATCTGTAAGCACAGCTACAATACAATTGTTTTCGAGGCCAAATCAAAGCCAAGAACTAAATCTAAAAGTGCATTCACAGTGAGCACAAATAATGCCACTTTTTGTGATGTAGGCCTGCTGCTGTTGACTTGACCAGCAACCAACATCTCTCTTGAGAGACATTTAGTGTCTCTTATAAAAAAGGTGGTGGAATTTCACCCAGATCACTTCAGCGCGTCATCAAATAGTAGGAGCCTCTATCCGCTTTCTGGTTCCACTTCTCTCCTCCACTCAACATCTCAGCTGCACTCCTTCACTCTACCTCACAATCAGATTTAGTCTCTGATTGGTTATTATGACAAAACTTGGACAAAAGATTTCAGATTGTTGATTTTGCCTCAGTATATTTGCCCGTCCACCTCAATCTACTCATTCAGCTCATGCTCAAAACACACTTTTCAGGTGTATATTTTCAGCCATTAGAAACCTACTAGAAGGTAGAGGAGGCGCAGTCTGAAACCGTTCTATAAGAATTGCTAATAATGAGCATTTAGTGGTTGATCACATCGGAACAGGGTGAAAAGGGTGGTCCAGGAAAATAACTAATACTGAAGGCTGAATCCAAATGCACGCTGGCCTAATATCCTTTGAATAGCGAAGAACTTTGGAAAGGGTGCTCTGTTGTGAAGGTATAATTATGCTTTTACAAAGCACTGCATATGCATTATTTCTCCCGAAAACAACGACAGCAAAAAAAATGATAACAAACAAAGCGTGTTTTATTTCTATGTCTAAAATTTTATCATTCGTTAGAAAATCTTGCAGAACATTAAGACAAACAAAACACGTAGCTCTGCTGATACTTTTACCCAAGACCTATGCAGATGGTACTTTGTTTTAGGGGAAGGTTGGATTTTGATAAGTGAAACAAAGTGAGGATAGGATGCACCTATTTCAGAGTATCGGGGAGAATCTTTTTAAAATATTACGATCTCAACTTTCATTCAAAAACATTTACATAATACTTAAAAAAAGTTTTTCAATGTCCAAGATTCCAAAAACGTCCGCATTACCTCTGTGATCACATTTAACACAAATGAGCAAAGCAGAGTCTGTCACTGGCCTCACAAGTCCAATGTTGTTTTTAATAAGGCACTAGAGGAGTATTTTTTTAAGCTGAATAGATTATGGAGACACTAGAATGTCAACATTCGTCTCTTTAGTAAAGGCTTGATTAAGTGGCAAATGCAAGGCAGATATGTCCAAAACAATAGATGAGAAATGAAAAAAGGAACATTCCCTCCAGTATTTCTGCAGAATAGATCCACCACTGATAATTTGGTGTTTTGAAGAATTAGGATCCTCAGTCTGATCCAGTTCTAGGGTTGCTATCAAAATGTAATAGCAAATAGATATTGCTTCTTGACGGTTGTGGTTCCCCAGGGAATAATGTGGAACAAAAAGACCAACACACTCCAACATGGACTGGATTTCTTTTGGCTCAGTTACAAACAGCTTAAAATAAGTCTGACTTCTGATATAGATTGAATCCAATCTATTTTTTAAGCTGTGCAAGAACTAGACATAGACACCTGAATGTGGTAAATGTTGGCATGTCGATGACTGATTTGTGCTTGGGTGTTCATATCCCTGGAACACAATCTGCTTCATTAAGGGTACCTCGTCAGAGTCTGCCATCTCTCTCACAGCTGTAATCCTCTGTATACTGAATCTAATATTTAAATTGCTCCTCATTTGAGGTTTTCAATAATGGCGATCTCCTGCCGATCGGCACATTCAGGAGTGAGGCCGTTCAGATACAAGCTGCCGTTCCTGGTGAGAGCCCCCGGGACAGGACTCAGAGAGAGCTTCAAGGAAGGGTATGCCTCTCTGTCCTCACACAGGTTGGCTGACAGCGTCCTTTTACCGGGGGTCATCTCCTGGTTCATAGAGGCGTTGACCCCCAGCTCAGATGACAGCTTGCGCTTGATGGATGCAGCCCGCTGGAATCTATCGTAGATGTCCACGCTGAGCCTTCTGCGGGTCTCTTTGAACTCCGCTGAAACATTTGCGGTCCACTCAGCTGCGTGGGCACGAAACTCCCCGACCTGCAGAGAAAAAAATGAAGATTTATTTCTATCACTTTTTTGCTCTTAATACAAATTGATTAAATCCTTCCTAAGGACAGAATCTCTGCCCTCCATTAAGTAAAACATCAAGTCTGCTTTTTTTTTTTATCTCAAAGGGAAATCGGTGGTTATAATAGTTTTCACTATCCACATTTTTCTTCACTACTACTGTAGATCTGATTAATAACCAATACAGAGAAGTTCATTTCCACCTTTTCATGTTGTACCAAAAAACAAAAGAAAACAGGATTTTGTAAGTGAGAGATATAAAGTAGAGCCTGTTTATAAATGTTTTTTAAGCAAGTTTAAACATCTGCCAGGTTACTGCTGCAGGGTTATTTTGAAAATATATTTTTTGTCTTAAAACTGGCCTCATTGGAAAGTGTATTCTAATTTATTGAATATGACAGTTTATAAGAGAAATATATGTGAGAGATATATATCGGATAAAATTATAGCCAGTTAAGTGAACGAGTTCAAGTTAAATTATGGATAAACTTAATAAGTTTTCTTAAGGTGAACCATGAACATTCAGTACTCATTTAGCTCCTTTCTGTGTGATCTAAGCCTTGGTCCAGTTGTATGTAGAAGGCAATCTTGGACGATGCTGCTTCTGGATTACATAACTTAAATCATGTTGAAAAATTTCAAATTAGCCCTGATACATTAAAAGAGTGAAAGCCCCTCACTGATTGTCAGTCTGACCACGTTTAATATTAGTAACCTCCTTAATGTGCACAACTGAAGAAAATGTTCAGTCTGAGATCATGAATGGCATATCCATTAATCTCCTCAGACAGCTGTTGAAAAGCTCTTCCCTCAAGCACTCTCCCACATGTCTTTCCTGAGCTCCAATTAGCACAGCGCATGGAGGAACTTTATAAGCTTACATGCTGTTGGTCTCTGTTAGTGTTCATCTATCACAGCGGTTGGCAGGAGATGTGAAGACTGATCAAAAAAAATAATTACCAAGGTTAGTGCTTTTAAGACTAGCACAATAAACTGACTTTTATTACTCAGTATTGCTGCATTATGTCATCTGATTCAAACTATTGACAAATCTACGAGGAATGTTATGCAACATTACTCTAATATTCATGTAGGGGTAGTAAACTGCAACCATAAGAGGTAAACAATGTAAATCAAACTTGCTATAATTGACTTTTATTTCATGTAAATTTAAGGCCCAAAATGATTTTATTCTAAAGTTTTTAGCAATTTTTTACCCATAATCGACTTATTATAATTATTTGATATTTTTAATAGACCAATATGCATTATTGAATTATTTAATTAAAAAAATTAAAGTATACAAAGTTTTTATTAGACAGAGAGAAGGAATCCATGATTACTGAAAGGCTTCATCTTAGCATTATACCAAGTCTCATTTTTTAGGCTCTATATTCATTAAGGAGCGTTCGAGGTCAACGAGGGGGTGAAAATACACTTGAATTGAAATTTATGGCACATGCGTGTGGAGACTGCAAAAAAAAAAAAAAAAAAAAAAAACACCTTCTGTCTACTTCTTTTTTCTGCCTGCTCATCATCAACCCTCTTTCCTTCTAGCGACCTCCCACTGAAAAACCTTCTCTCCCAATGATTTGATTCTCTGCACAGCTCTCAGTTCTACAGACCTATACTTATTATACGAAAGAACGGGGAACGCTGCATACTTCCAAACAGCCAGCACTCCTTCATTTTTCTGACAGAGATGAGTATAATTTGGGATTCAGGAGTAAAGCAAACGTGTGTATGTGTGGCTTTTTTTGCTTGTGAGTTATGAACCTGCCCTGACAGCAATGTATCCTATTACTCAGCACCAGCAGACATCCAGAGTGAGACTGTATTTACTTCACAGAGTGAGGGCAGGTGGAAACCCATTGCTTTCAGGTTGATGGCTTGAGGGGAAAAAACATTGGGGTCACTGTGGTCTTAAGCTTTCTGCAAATGTCTCTATGCATAAAAAAATCATATATGCAGTTCAGAGTTTAGTGCAAATGCATGCTACTAAATGTCACCAAGACAATTTTTTTTTTAAAGTGTAAATCATTATTAGTGTTTTAAACACAAATAAGACAAGAAGAAAGCCAACAGCTAGATAAACTATCAGATTAAGTCTGGTTTTTATGGATAAAGTTCATTAGGTAAAGTTCTCCATTAATGTGCCTTAAAGTGGAAATAAAACGGTGAACCAAACTAACTTCATTTACGAGATTGTGTCTAATTATTATCAATCATTAATTACAAACATGAAAAATATAAGTGTAAAAGAAAAAAAAAACACGTAGCATTTTTTATTTCTTATGTGTTTTACGGTTGTGAGGTATAGCTGGTACAACCAATGTAATTAACTGACAGCTACAGAGACATCAACCCTGTGATGTCACCACTTAGAGTACTGCAACATGACGGCACCCTTACCAAAAAAAAGATAAATCAATGCTACATTTTTTTTTCTTTTATGCTTTTAATTTTCACATCTGCAATATAATTATTGATAATAGTCAGACAACATCTCATAAATTAAATTAGCCTGGTACATGTTTTATCTCCACTTTAGGTATGTAGCTCCTGAAAATATTTGAAGACAACAATAAATGGAATACAGCTCTTCAAACATTTGTTTACCCAGGATCAGTAGCTGTAACAGCATAGGCTTATTTCACCGTCAGAGGTCTCTTACAACGGATGCTGTCTTATTGTATATTTGGCTGCTTACCTGTGTTTCAACCTCCCCTCCATCCACAACACGTGCAGAGTGAGCTTTGAGAGGGATGATTTAGAGCCAAACATTGGGGTTAGGATAACTTTTGTTTATACTAATAGATAAAATCCTTCCTTTCTACCAGATACATTACTGTATGAAAGTTTTATAATACACTAATTATCAGAACTCAGATTGATTATGTGGAGAAAATGAAAAACTGGAAAAAAATGTGAATACTTGAAGCATTTATAGCTTGCATAGCTTGCTAAGATAAAGTAGGCTAATCTGTGAACACAGTTGCTGGGATGCTGATTGAAACCTGCAGGTGAATATGAGAAGAAACACTATAGAGCATGAAAATATTTACTATTTTATTGTGTAGAGCAGTTCTCTAACCTGGTCCTCAGCTACTCTTGCCCTGTATGTTTTAGACATTTCTCTGTAGCAGCATGCTTGTTTCAAATGATGCACGACCTCCTCAGCAGCCATCAAGTGCTGCAGAAGCCAGTTAATAAATCATTCACATTATTCTGATGTGTGGAAGCTAGGAGACATGTTAAACATGCATTGCAGGGGCAGGACTTAGAACCACTGGGTTAGAGAAAAGTAATATTGAAAACTCTGAATATATGTTTTCTCTTACTTGAGTGGCACATACCTCCTCTTTAGTTTTCTTTGAGATGACCCTGAACCAATCTCCAATCATACTGAGCACTGCTGCAAAGTACGCCAAGCCCACCAGGATCCAGAACCACACCACTGGTTTGTAGTAGTCAAGGTACTCAAGACTTCCTGAACCACCTGTAAAACAATTCACACAAGATCACATCTGTGGTCTACTTCTGGATAGTTCTTCCACGAGAAAAAGAAGAATACAGGGCAAAGCAGACCTTAAGATAAATAACCTTATGTGACCTGGGTCTCAAAAAGAAGTTATCTGCAGATTTCTAGCTTTTATTAGCTCTATTCTCAAACCTAGATATTAGTAAAGCAACTTTATTAGAACACAGGATAAACTTAATAATAAGAATGGCGAACTAATGGGACAAACTGTCACAATTACAGCAGAATTTCAAGTTAGGCTTTTCCTGGAAATCTAATTATGAGATAAATACATAAAAAAGCTTTGAAAAAAATGATTTATGTGATATTATGGTATACATTTCTCTCCTAATATGTTACATTTTGAACATATGTGTTTTTGAATAAAACAAAATGTTTACTAAGACCATCCGAGGATCCATATTGATAACCATGTGGGAACACTCAAGCTGAAGGAGAATCCCTTTCTTAACTTTACAATACAAAAAATCAGTCATTTTGGTTAGACCTAGGATGGCCCTCAGCAGGCTTGTTAAATGTAGTTGAGAGGAGGGGCTGTTGAGTCTCTTTGCCCTTAAATAACAGCTGGGGGCACACTCAGTTATGTCACACAGTCAGTGTGTGCTGTTAATCAAAAAATTGTTAGGGTCTCAAAAACATTTGGGGATTTAACCCAACCCCCCCCTTTTTCTTATTGCTTCTCTAGAAAGTGACCTTTAGAGTCTATATTGATGTATTTTCTCCACTGTTTATTATACATGTGCAGCACTGAACAAATAAAATAAACAACAATCCGCAAACACCTGTTCAGTGGTCCATCCCATTCTCAACAGGTATAAATTATATTGGTACTAGAGAATTGGTACTAAAATAGTGCTTTCTTGTTCAACCAAGAGAACCAGTGAGGTGCAGAATTTTAATAGGTGCGCCTTTTATCTGGGTTAAAAATACCCCAAAATGCTCTATTTCATAAGCTTCACCATTTAAGGCTCTTACTAGTGGGTTAAAGGTGGAGCATTATCTAGTCTATATTCCTCAGTGGATTCGTTCAGCTACATCTGCTAAACCAGAACAACTTTAGAGTTATCCTTCAGTAGCTTAAATACGCACATAGAGGTGTCGCGGCGCGACTTAGTTACACAGCGGAGAAGTAACCTCTGGTCAAGCGGTGGCTCTGACCCCAAACCTATTGCTAGGATCAACAAACCCTGTGGACAATAACGGTGCAGAAAAGCACATCAGGGAGCATCGAAACAATGGAAAAAGAAAAAAAAAAACAAAAGCTGGATTTTCTGTAACACGTATAACAAGTCCTACGTGCCTCAAACGTCACAGCAGATGGAAATATCGTTTTAAGCTGGATGAAAATCGGCTGGAGTGATGAATAACTGCAAATGTTGATTTTCAAACCGTGCACCACACTGAAGAATGCCACACGTACAGGATACACAGACATTTCTTATAACTGAATAAATCAGAACTTTCTACTTATGCATACAAATCTCTTGAGTTACCTATGTGCTAGGTGATTAAACTTTGTTATATCCAAAATTACTGAATATTTATAACATACAGGCCATTGCCATCATACATATTTCATTATGCCTCATCAAGCTGTAGATTAGGGATTATAAGGATGTTTCTATTGTGCAGGGCAATGCTTTTTTTGTACTTTTTGTCATCTATGTATAAGGTCTGTATTTTTGCCTTTCTTGGATAGGCTGTGCTGAAACTGAAATTGTCAATTTGGAAATATTTCTGAATTTGAATTAACTGATGTGAATCTGATTTTTCAGAGTTAATCATAAAGGTTTCGTAATCAAGGTCAGAAAATAAATATATAGTACAAAATTGTTGGTACCCCTCGTTTAATGAAAGAAAATATGACAATGTTCACAGAAATAACTTGAATCTGACAAAAAATATATACTAAATAAAAACTCTGGGGCTAAGGGTGTCTTGAATGTCTGCAGGATACAATGAAATCTGAAGACTATCAAGGGATTCTACAAAGTGTTGCTCAGTGTCAGAAAGCTTGGTCTCAGTAGCAGATCAACAGGATAATGACCCAAAACACAGTGTTAAAAACAGCCAAGAATGGGTAAGAGGAAAACGTTGGACTTTTCTGAAGCGCCCTTCTATACACCCTGATCTAAATCCTCTCAAGGATCTTTGGAAGGAGCTGAAACATGCTGTCTGGAAAAGGCACGATTACAATGTGAGACAAATGAAGCACTTTGCTCCTGAGCAGTGGACCAACATACCAACTGAGAGGAGCAGAAATCTAATGGAGAGTTACAGAAACTGTTTGATTGCAAGGATTGCCTCAAAATGTTTCTGCGATAAAGTATTAAGTTTAGGGTAGCATCATTTTTTACAGTTTTTACTGTTTGATGAGTATATTTGTATAAAATCATTCTGTTGCAGCATGGTTAAAAAGCAATGTCTGACTTTCGATTGTTCATTATTTATTGCTACCTTAGTCTAATTTAAGTTATTTCTGAGACCACTGTAGGGTTTTCTTTAATTAAACAAAGGGTACCAACAATTTTGTCCACACATGTAGACAAAATTGTTGTACTTATAATTACTATTATATATTATAGTAACTATATTTTTTATTCTCTCCTCCCCGAATTTGACTTTGCACTGAAACATTGAGTATTCTAGTAAAACATGTCAACCTGACGGCAGGTGTAATTTTGTTTTTTGACTGATGTCTGGTTTTGAGAGAGGGAGAAAAAACCTTGAGGAGTAAAATTTCATTCACAACTTAGAATGCATAAAAGTGATCCTTATGTTTAGATCTGCAAGAATCTGAGCAAACCTTTAACCTGATGATAAAATGTAAGGCAGCCACAAAAACATTTTTAACTGATAGTAACAAATGATAGTAACAGGACATAACCATTGAAAGAAGTTGAAGGGATTGTGTTTGCTGAGATTGCAGTGTCCAGCTGGCATAGGATGATGTATGGCTCTTTGGATAGAAGAAGACCCCAGCTTTACAGAGGGAACCAGGAGGAAGACAGCGAAGTTCACAGGTTGAGTAATGTTATATATATGTATATATATACGTATATATATATATATATATATATATATATGTAGAGAGAGAGAGAGAGAGAGAGAGAGAAGCTACGGACACTGGACCTTTAAGGCGGTATGTAGGTACCAGTAGCACGTTCAACTAAATGCACCCAAGGCTAATTAGTGTACTGTAACTACTGCAGGCTGATGCAGGTTCTGTAATCTAATCGATAGTCATTAGAACAGCTCAGAGAAGTTTAATCTAGCAGCTAAGTGTTTGTGATTTTTCCCCATCTGCCTCTGCCTTGTTATCTGCCAAGCAGGTCAACTTGAACTAACTGCCTGCTACACACACAAACACACACATTAAGAGAAAACATGGCTGGTGTCTCTCTTTTACACCCTACAATTTTGGCTCTAGTTTCAGAGTCATCCAAGAGTCACTTAGTGCGCTCAGGTCACCATATGTAGTTGAATCTCTGTAATCATCTCCAGCCAGTTTAACATCTCCCTTTTTAATGGCTGACTTATTCAGGAGAAAAAAAGCTTGTTGAATACCTACCAACTTTTCTTAGTTAAATTAGTTAAATTATGTAAATTCTTATGCCAGAATCACTACATATGAACAGAACATACATAGAGTGAGAAATATTGTAAAAACAAGATGTTAAGACTTAATATAAAAAAAATCCCAGTAGAAAAAGAACCTTTTAGACTCCTTTAAAAAAAGAAAATATGAAACAATGATGAATGAGCTTTGAAAACTCAAGATTCTTACAGTTTTTAAATCCAATTATTATTTTTTTAAGTTCACCTTTACCCTGTATTTTCCTCTTTTATTAACAGTTGAATCCTGTTAACTTCATGGGAGAACATCTGGAGTGGGTGGAGGAGTAAAAATACCGTGGTGTTCATCTTGACAACAAACTAGACAGGGGATACAACTGTGAAGCCGTCTACAATAAGGGACAGAGCAGACTGTACTTCCCAAGGAAGCTTAGGTCCTTTGTTGTTTGCAAAAAGATGCTGCATATTCTCTATAAGTCTGTTGTAGAGAGTGTGATCTCTTCATCCATCATCTGCTGGGGTAACACCATCAGAGCAAATTACTTATAAAAGCTCAAAAAGCTAATAAAGAAGACCGGCTCTGTTCTAGGAACTCGTCTGGAACCTTTGGAAATTATTTCACAAAGTAGAATTATTCATAAAGTGAAAAAGATGATGGACAATAAGAATCCTCTTCCAAAGATTTTTCAACAACAGAGTGTCTTCTGTAAGAGGCTGCTCAAGATCTGGTGCAAGACAGACTGATACAGAAGTTCCTTCCTACAGATCCTGCCTACAGCTGTCTATACCTACAACTACTGGTTAAGAGAAAAAAAAATATGAGTTACCACAACATTTAACTTCCTGTTGGGATAAATAAAGCATTTTTGAATTGAATTGAATTGAATTATAACTTTTAGAAAATCCTTTCATACAAATAAATAATCCACTTAAAAACATTTATATTCATATTCTAAACTGTAACATGTTGCTTGGTTGTAATACAGATACAGGTGCAACATCTCAAAAGCAGCCTGAAGCTTATCTTGATGTTACGGTTGGAAAATTATTGTTCTGTTTAAAAAGTATCTGAAAAAACAAACAAACATTATGCTGTATTTGTGGGGCTCTGATGGTATACAGTGAACAATGTGGAGTCAAAAAGAGTGTGATTATGACATTTAAACTCAAGTCTAAATTCTGTGCCACATCCATGTTGTGCTGGATGGGAAGCCAAAGCTTATAAGAACATATACTCTTGTCTTTGGGCAAAAATAAAAAACTGCAAATAATCTGAAGAACACTAAACATCTATAGCTCGTCCACATAAATGTATTTGGGTTTTGTTCCCACTCATTACAGGTTGTGTTTACCTCCTAAAAATTCTGCCTGTGTAAAGAAAGGCCCTCCGACTATGAAACTCTTATTATAGCCATAGATTATGTCAGGATTATTGTGATTTAGCAGTCTTTTAAAGAGGTATTTCTAATATTCTAAAGCAAAGAAAAAATGCTAAGTAATAAAAAGATGAAATTAGCTATTAATGTGTTTAAATTTATTGAAATTTCAGTATGTGTGTCTGTATTTCTAAAGAGTCTAGATCATTGTTTGAAGTTTTTTTAAAAAGCCTTCCAACATTTTAAAATCAGCTGTTCTCTGACAGAGAAGAAATGCTTAAAAAGACAAAAAAGCTTGAACTAATACAAAGCAGCCTTACTGTCATCTGCTTAAAGTATTTTTTTTCTCTTGATATATCACAGCCTTTTGGTTAAATTTAGCACATTGTAAATATTGCCAACTCTAAATCGGTTACCTGTTGTAATCAATTAGCACTCAGTATGATGTTTTCACTGACTGAAAAAGATATAGTCAGACAAATCTTTGGACAAATATGTTCTCTAGGGGTTATCTCAGTATATCTGTCGTTAAATGATGATGCCAGTATTTCATAGTGAACCCCATATATGCTTCTACATTTACCATTGTCTTTAACATTGGACTGGATGTACTCACAGACCTTTTGGAGACAATGTGACACAGGAAATATAATTTTACATCACCCAGCAGCTGTTTCAGCACCTTACCCTTGTGTTTGATGGTGTCAATAGAAAAGGAAAAGTTATTTCTTTAATCCAAAGGTGACACAATTTGTGATTTACAATCACTGAATGGCATATGACCAATTTCTTAACTGTTTTCCATTTTTATTTGTTCATTTGGCGCAGAAGGTTTAGTATTTTCTATGTGAATAGATGGTTATATAACAAAAGATATAAAAGATTAACCTCATGGCTCTGCTTTTTAAAACCAAACAACTTCATATTCATTACACTGCTCTAATAACATGAGTAAAAATCCTGGGAAAAAAAATTAAAAGACGGGAATTGATGAACATGAAGAAGAGATTTGGAATGAAACCTGCTAGAAATGAAGTATAATTAACTGCAGAAGCTGCTTGTTGGGAATTCATTGCTGCTGAGCCAATCTACTGAGCCAAGCTTTCTGAATTGGCCATAAATACACATCGTAACGGAGGTGTCAGACAGACCAATGAAAGACATGCTGCAAATCAGACGATATCACGTACCCTCAGTCAGATGACCCTTTTCTCCAGCCACAAAGTCACCAAAGCCAATAGTGGTGAGGGTGATGACCACAAAGTAGATGGACTCAAGCGTGCTCCAGCCTTCGATATGCTTGAAAATGACAGCTGGTAGGGCCACGAAGATGAGACACCCGAACAAGATGAAGAGCAGGGTGGAGATGACACGGATCTTTGTCTGGCTGACTTTCCACTTCTGAATTAAAGATAGGAAAAAGGAGAGGCTAAACTTTTAACATTCAGTAAAAAGGGGAAGGTGATTGAGAGTTTGGAAACTTCTCAACAGCCAGAAAGCTTTTTAAATGTGTTCACACCTACTGATACTTTATGTTTTCATTAGGTTACAACCACATACTGACATGCATTTCATAAGCACTTTATGTGAAATGTCAACACAAAGAAGTGTATTATCTTGAAGATAAAAAAAACAAAGGTCGGGACAAACATTCGTATCTTTTCTTACAACCTGACTGAATGGAAAACCTCTGGAGACAGAAAGTCTCAATAAAGGTTTGACTGACTGAGTGATTATAACAGCTGAATATGCTTCAATCAAACCGATCGTAGGTCTAGTTGTATGTTTAGAGTTGTTGTATTGGAAGGTGATGGAAGTGTTTTTAACCCTCTAACATGTTTTCTTCCAGCACTGCCTTGTATTTATTTCCATCCATCTTTTCATCACCTCTAACAGCCTCTCTATTCGTGCTGAGGAAAAAACACCCCTAAAGAACAATTCTGCTACCCTCCATCTTTCACTGCGGGGATTGTGTGTCCTTCAAAACATTAGTGGTGTCACTTACATGGACTGTGGCAAACTAAGAATGAAACTTGTGATGACTTTCCTTTAAACTATTGCTTTCTTTTTGTCATTCTTCCACCACTAGCTAAAGATTCTCTTATGTTTGGACATGTGCAGCTCCTCCAAAGTTACCGTGCTCAGTTTGCCTGGCCTGTTTCCTTGACAGTTTCAATTAAACCACATTTTTAAATATAAATATTCAACAGTTCTTGATCAGATATATTGTTTTTAAGCACCTTTGAAATATTTCTCCACAGTGTTGTCCAGTTGTATCTATACTTCAGGTAAAGGTTATTTAGTGACATTTGAGGAGCTTGTTGCACAGAAATTTCTTAAATGGTGTCATAGCAAATATTTGCCATGGAAAACCATGTATTGTATTAAAAAGATGGTTAACTGCATCATAAATGTCATTTAGAAGAGTTGATTTGATAAATCAGGTTGCTATTCTGTTATTTCAGGTGCCTTCATAGTAGTAGATATCTAAATGGATTCAGCATAGTAACCGTATGATGGGCCAGACCTGATTTAAAAGTGAACACTGGCATTTATTTTTTTTTTTTGTCAAAGTTGCTGTGATCTGAATGAAATTCTACATGTAACGGATGCTCGGGCTGCTTTTCCAATTGAGGTGACTTCTTTCAGTTTGTTTCATGCTGACACCCTCATGCCCTTTTCCTCACTGCTTATGTAAGCCGTAAGAACAGTATGTCTGAGGGGAAGCACAAAGAGCAGACCGACCTCAGATCTCTGAGTGCCTGATTGCTTCCTTGCTGCACTGGGAAAAAAACATGAAATACCGTTGAGTTTGAAGATGATGTGCTATGCCAGAATTAGCTGAACACTAGGCATCAGTTCCCCCCGAGGGGACTGGTAGAAAATGTAGTAATCCATCTGCTTCTTTTGTCCGAATGACCCTCCAACCTTTCCTTTCCCACAGAGAGTGACTTATTTAATCTGTAACATCATTAACCTGTTGTTGTTGAGTATGTTGCTGCTGGTTTAACTGCACAACAGAAAGCTTAACCGTAAATGTGCACAAAAAAATGTCTTCATTCTTTGAAGCAAAATCCAATTTCTTACAGGCTGATTTATTCAAAAAGCCTCTTATAGCACATTCTCTAGCATGCTTAGGCTTTAATTGGAGATGGTAAAATCTGCTTTTGGTCTCTAGTCAAATTACTCTCCAGTTGTGCCTAAGAGTAATTTTCTATGGCCACAGATTTCAGTGATAAGGCCAAATTGAAAGCCTTTATTTTTACTGCAAGACTAAGCACCAGCTCAGGGATAAAAGAGCAGTGACATATCTACAGTACAATCACAAAGTTTTTCTTATCACACTTTATTGCCTCCTGCAACACTGAGAATAGTGGCATGTCCTTTACTCCTGCTGCATTCATCTGCAGGCCTGGAGCAGCAATCATCCCACTACCATAGCCTATCAAAGCTCTAAAATACCTAAAATTATTCACAAACACTTGTTTTTCAAATGCTTTATAATGGCTTTAACTGCAAATTTTTAACAAGTTTCTTTCTTTCTTTCTTTCTTTCTTTCTTTCTTTCTTTCTTTCTTTCTTTCTTTCTTTCTTTCTTTCTTTCTT
>JAUZNJ010084386.1:0-23441 GCA_034780135.1 Jordanella pulchra
TATATATATATATATTCATTACACACAGGAAAATATTTAAATCTTTAGCTAGTGATGTTTTTGGCTTACGGCTTATGGTTCCCTGGTTCCAAAGTTTCTCTTTCTTTTTCTCCACATAAATGAGACAAAAAAAAAACCCAAAACCTTTTATTATAGAAATGTTGAAAGGCTGAAAAGTTGGTTAGGACTCCTTTTAAACTAGTGCATTATTGTTGTTTTTTGTTATTATCTCTATTTAAATGCTTTTTGTGTTGTTGTTGAAGCTTTTTTTTAACTGAAGTTCTTGCTTTAGGTAAATTGGGCAGATAACATGAGACTGTTCTTTTCTCTGTTGTTTTGGAGTTTAAAATATTTGTTTTTGTATTTAATAGTTTTGTTTGAACACAATGAATAAAGTAAAAAATCGATAAAATAATTGGCCTTCAGCAGACTTTGCTATAAAATCCTCTGATCCTTAAGGGCTCTTTTTCCTTCCACTCAACTTTCCGTGAATGTGCATCACTAGCATATCTAAGCTTCTGTTGCAATCACCTTTTGTAGCTAACGCTGCCTGCTTGATAGAGTCATGACTGTGTTAAAGCATACAGCATTTCTTTTGACATTCTCTGTTTTGTATTGTGGTCTGGTTCTCTAAGAAACTGAATTTGAGGGTTTCTTTTGGTGGTGATTATTTTCTTTATTAAGGTGTACCTGTAGCCTGTATTTACAGTATGATTTTTAGGAGAACTTGACTAAGGTCATTTTCTTCTCTGGCAAGGTCAAGGCTCCATGTCCTCCCACACTCAGTCCCCGCTGGCCATGAAGGATCGCCCTCCCAGCAGTCGCCCTAAACTACCGAAGCACAGACCCCTGAACAGAACCCAGTCGGCCCCTCTGCCTCAGAACACTTTGGCCCAACTGGTCATTCAGCAGCAGCACCAGCATTTCCTGGAGAAACAGAAACAGTACCAGCAGCAGGTCCACATAAATAAGGTAAACACCAAGATACACGACTCCAACAGTGCTTCTCCCATCGTTCACTGTTCCCTCTTTAATCTTGCGTTTTTTATCACCGGAAATTTGACTTCATTGCTTCAAAGGACACACGTGTGACTCTCTCTTTAGGCTTTTATAAAAAAAGTCATTGCTGTTATTTGTGCAAACCAAATGACTTCTGCCTGACTTCAGATGAGGAAGAAATCCTTCCTCTTCAGTAATTCTGTTATTATAGCTCATGGTGGCTCATCTACTCACATGCTTACACTGTGAAATTTAATTCATCATAGTTCCCACGAAAAAAGAAAAAAAAAGAGCCCAGAATGCATTTTGTTCCTCTGTGGCAATATTTGTGTTTCTGTGAGTTGGCCGTTGTGACCTGGCTTTACACAGACTGTCATTATTCTGGTGTGAGGTGGCCGGCGGTGTGAAAGGCTGCATTGTGTGAGCATACACACTGATGTGTCCCAGGATTGGGTCCTGACAGAGCCATGGGACCCACTGAGGAACTCGCAGCTAAAAATAATGAAAAGCTCTCGCCGAGCAGCACGCTAACATTTTGAATGTCACCATTTCTTTGTGCATTAAAAGAACAATTGTATGAATTTAAAAACGCTTTCTGTGAAGCAGAGTCATTTGAAAAGAATAGCAACAGCGTCTTTGGAACCATGTCAACCAGGCCGCTCTGATCACTCAGGCCAATGAGATTGCAAGTAAATCCTCTTTAAGTAGAGGTTATAAATGGCCACTAATCAGGGATGAGCCCTTAGTGTTTATTGAGAGGCAGCTCTGAAACATTGCCCTAATTAATTTCCGAGCAGTGGCTTTTCTATGGTTGTTTTTAAACATCCTTCGGTTGCTACTATTTTTTCCAACGCTAGCGACATTGGGGACGGTGAGGAACTGTAATGGAAATTTACAGGAGCTTAGGGATTTTAGGAAGAGTTGTTAAAGGTTTCCACTAATGCAATGCTAAAGAGGCTAATTCTTATTGATGAAAGGGTATTTATAAAAGGCCCAGATTCTGTAGATAGTAATGCTG
Organism: Jordanella pulchra; assembly: GCA_034780135.1. Classification (NCBI taxonomy): domain Eukaryota; kingdom Metazoa; phylum Chordata; class Actinopteri; order Cyprinodontiformes; family Cyprinodontidae; genus Jordanella; species Jordanella pulchra. The sequence goes on from JAUZNJ010084386.1 coordinate 2,018, forward strand.
TTGGTTACCAGCTGACTGCAAGAACCTGTTTCTGGAGCCCTCTTGTGGGTAAATACTCCCACAATAGTTTAATTACGTTTTGAGTAATTAAATAGCACCGATTAAGAACAAACACCCTTCCAGGGCACTTTAGAAGACAGCAGCATCCATTTTTTTTAATGATAATATGAAATCAGATCAATGCAATCTCAAAGACAAATGCATATACTATTGCATGCATTGATTATTGATCCTAGTTATGATAAAATGCAGTTTAACTTTATGAAACCATAAAGAAGCATGGTTTAAATGTGGATCTTTTACAAGAGTTTTGTTTTTATAACCTACTAAATAAAAACCCCAACTTGACCTCTGAAACTCAGATTTCTGTTATTTTTATGAAAGGGTTTTTGAGGTTAAGAAGTAGTTACATCACTCCAACAGTTGCTTATTTTTACGAAGGAAAATCTGTTAAATCTTCAAGACCTTGGAGAACAAATGCTCCAGAGATTGTGAAATCTAATCCTTTCACCTAGTCTAAACCTGTTCTTACTGTACTTATCCAGGGACTAGTACTATTCTACATTTCTGATTATTTGCTAGTTAGGTGACTTCTGAAAGCATTTCATTAGACTCGATTGTCTTTAAGATTGTTGGAGAAAAGAGGGCTCAAAACAAATATATGTCACAGACTTAGTTTGTTTTAGGAAAAACAGGAAATCTATATCTAGACTTCCTTGCAGTTTTAATGTCATCAAATGAAAAAAATAATTTATTTTTTTCTCAACCCAAGATGTGAAAGACTAAATTTCGATTTAATTTACAAAAAAAGCTTGCTTTAAAATGTATTTGTCAAAATGTGTGTGGGTGCAGGATGTTAACATTGCAATAATGTGTTTTGCAGCTGTTATCCAAGTCTATTGAGCAGCTACGTCAGCCCAGCACACACCTGCAGGAATCAGAGGAGGAGCAGGAAGAGCAGCAGCCCAAAGAGGAGACGGAGAGCATGCAGGAGGACAGGCTGCCCCCTGGAGGAGTCATTCGGAAGCACACGCTGAGCAGCAGCAGCAGCGGCAGCTCCAGCAGCGAGCTCCCAGACCCTCACTGTGGGGTCATCAAGGTCAAAGAAGAGCCAGCTGATAGTGAGGATGAAGCTCTGACCAATCGGCGCCTGGAGTCCGAACAGAGCATCTATCTCCACCAGGTCAAAGGGAGGCTGGTGATAAGAGCCATGATCTGAGGGATGAGGATGAGATCACCCGCTCACAACGATCACAAACGTCTACACATACACGCATGCACACACGTCAGACATTGCACAGTAGACCAGCTCTGTCTCAACATGTGACCTCTTCTCACTCAGCTGCAGCCTCACCCATCCTATACTGTTAAGACTCTCTGTTTGTGGTCTTTGTGTTGTGATCTCTGTAAATTATGTACGTTTTCTTGGTTGTAAATATGAAGACGATTTAGATCTTTCTTTTTAAGAGCCGCTTCAGTCACCCTGAGTCTGCTGTACTGACTAACCTGTATGTACATAAACGGTGGATTTTAGCATCATCGCTGATTTGTAGAGGGAAGCTTTAGCCGGTGTACAGCTTTGATGAACCTCCCATATGTTCCCTTCTGTACATTTTCCATAAAATATTCAAATATTATCTTTTCTTTTTGTTATGGAAACTAAATAGATTTTTTTTTATGAATATCTGTGACAACATTCACCGTTCAGTGTTCTCACACTCGAAATTTGGAATATCTGTCTTTGAGGAGAATTAACATTTAAACCCTAACATGGGAGAAACCTATATTGCATTTTAAATGTTAAAGCATTGAATCGATGCTTGGGTGTGCTGGTATCTCCTTAACACCCTCCTGCTCTCCATCCCTTCCCTTCTTGGAGCAATCGAAGAGCCAGGTCCCTGCTTTGGGTCGAGTTCTTCTTTTCTCCTTTTCCCTTCTCCTCCTCCTCCTCCTCCTGCTCCTCTCAAGGTCCAAAATCAAAGCTTAACGGAGTTCCTGCCTAGCTTTCAGCAGAGGAGTCAGACAGGGAGAAAGAGAGAGGGTCGGGCAGGAAATGCCTTTAAGAAGCCAGGAGTTGATTCATGTGTGCAGGAATGCTGAGAGAGGAGGACCTAGTGTCGGAGGAGTCCAAGGGGCCAGGCTCGAGAATTGATTTACTGTCAAGACGAATTACAAAGTGAGTGGGGATATGGTTAAGGGACTCCTTTTTTTTTAAAGGGAATCGCTTCCTTCGTATTCCCCTGCGGCATGCTTACCTCAGCACACAGGGTTGATGTTACCTAAGGAAAAAAAAAGGAACATGGATGAAGACCTTTTATTTTATTTTCCCCCTTAGAAATAGCCCATTGCAACTTGTATAGTCTGTCTTAAAACAATCTGTTCTATGTATTGCATAGTCACAAACCTTCCTGTTATGTTAAAAGTGCTGTCGACTAAATGTAAAGAAGAAAAAAAACAAAACAAAAAAAGCCAAACTGTGAGGTTCTGTGTTTGGATTCATGTGAGAAATCAAACTGTCCGTCTTCTGCTGTACAGTCAGCTTGTCCGGTTTTAATGTTTTTAGTGTAAGTAAACACAATCAGAACAATGCAAGTCTTGTTCTCCTGCTCCTTTGATTTGGTTATAATGAGACACCCCCCTTTGCTGCCAGTGGGTGGGTGGATGAACGGAGGTAAAATGGGGGTGGGTGGGCGGGTTGTGGTCTGTTCATAGCATTTTGCATTTTTTTTTTCCTCTTTGTTGCCTTGCGTGATAAAACTTTTTTTTAAATAAAGCAAAATTACCTCTGAGATTCATGCATCTTGGATTATTTCTTTAAATGATGCTATTTGAAGGGGAATAAAGCTATCAAACAGCATTGTAATGATTTGCTTTATAACAAAAACCAAAGTGGCCTTCTGGATAGATCTGAATAAACAACTCAGACGGACTGTTTGAATCATCGTATCAACTTGCTTTTCCCACAATAGCTTCTATGACCCAGCTGTTTATTTTCAGGAGGATCTATATGTGACCCTTCAGAGGGAGCTTAAAGGGGTTTCAAGGCATTTCTTTTGATGTGAACGGGCGAGGCTTCATGTGAAAGCATAGGAGCAGTGTAGATAAGGTGAGCTGTGAGCGTGTGATATACGACTGCATGAATACTTTCAAACCAAGCTTAAGGAATTTCACAGTAAGATTAGTGTGTGTAACGAGTGAAGTTTAATCGATACCCAATGCTGCTTATACAAAAATTAAAATCTGAAGATATTAAATGGTATTGCATACAATTTGAAGGTTTATCGCCAATCATTTCCAGGATTTTTTTTCCTCCTGTTTAATGCAACAAATACCTAGAAATGGTCAACTGATCTCCCAAACTTTTTCCCAAAAGCGCTCAAAACAATTTCACAATGGTGTAGAGTTACTTCACATTAGGAAGTATTTCACTTGAATTAGACACTGACTCTTTCTTAAGTATGCTCCAGCTGTCTTGGACTTCAGGCTCTCGTGATTTTAAATGAGCTGTTACGAAGGCAGAGAAAAAATAATGAAGCCCAAATCCATCTGCACTGCCCCTCCCCATCTGCCTGTGGAGCCAGTTGTAAAAGCAAACAAGCATTTTTTTTTTTAAAGGTGTAACGAAGTTACAAAGGCTTCAGCTAATTTACTTGTTTTCAATTCTTCGAGAGATCATAGTTTTATTACCTACATGAGGAATAAGATCAAAGGTTATTTCTGTGCAATGTTCCCACAGATACAACCTCTTCATTTAAAAGAAACCTAAAAGTCTTAAAATAAAATAAATAATAAAAAAAAAACATGTAAAAGCAGAGCTGGGCGATATGGCCAAAATTTATACCATGATACATTTCTTATTTCGATATAAAATAATTTTGATATTGATGTTGGAAAAATAAAACCCTTAGAAAGACAGCAAAGAATGCCCACAGCAGATGTCTGTATAAACTTATGACAAATATTTTACAATATTTATACAAATCCTCCAACATAACATTGAAATAATTTTAGCTTTGAAAAACAGAAAACAAATAAAACAAAAATGAAACATGGAACACCACTCAGTGACAAAATGCTGTATTTATAGACTGTGATGTTTATTGAAATATCAGAAATGTGTGTAAAAGTCATATCACCAATAGTTATTTAAAGGATATCACAATATATATTGATGAAATTTTGTCCAGCTGTGTCTTTAAGGGATATTTCGCTGAAACCAAAAAAATCACACTATAGAAATACACAATGACAATAAATTCTGTTTCAAGCTTTATATAAATTAGAATTACTACAGTTGATGTTGTTTGCTAAGTACCATAACAAATGTTCTCTAGAGCATTTTTTTGTTGTTTTTTTAAGAGTCAAATCTAAAAGTGTATCTATGATATAATAGGTAAATATTCTTCAAGACAAATTTTTAAAGATAAATTAAGGAACATCCATACATTTTAAGGAAGAAAAATAACTCTAACACACTATTTCCTGAAGAAATCAGGAAAGATAACAGGAAGATAAAACAAAACTGCACCATTCTGGTTCAACTTTAGGTGCAATTTCCTGATTCCTGAAGGTTTATCTATATATAAACAATAAAATTATTTATAAACAGCATAGGAAGATTCAACCATCAACCGCTTACATAGAAGATGGTTTCTGTATCCTAGAGATAAAGATGCTTCGGTGCAAAATGTTTCTATTGCCCAAGTTTACTGGAATAACTACATTCTCACAGATGTGACATGTGGTTTATGTGTTACTATAATGGATGCTAACTTAAGAAATGTCTCGGGATTGTCCCTGAAGGTTTTTTTTGTTATCTTTAAAAGCATCTTTTTATCTTAATTTAATTTTTTTTAAAAAGGATATATTCTTTCGTATTGTATCTCTAACTGATCCTGACTAAATGCAAATGTATTCAAGCATATCTCTCAATTCTTTTTCAGATGTTTTTATGCTTAGAGTATTAAGATACAGCTCTAGATATTATGGCAAAATTGTTTACCTAAGAGTTTATTACAATTAATCTCACAGAATCCCATCATGCAGGTTCCCTGGTTATTCAAACTGAGAAATACACATTTTTTAACATCCTTTGGAGGAAGATTTATTTTCCCATCTTTCCTCTAACTCTAAAATTCTACATTTTTTGCTTTTTGTTTTAATGCACATAGCTATTTGTTTGCTATTGATTGGTTTTGTTGCTTTGCCGCATTTTTAAAAAAGCAATCAAGTTTATAAGTAAAATATGTTTCAAAACTTTTCTTACCTAATATCATTAATTTATATGTCTTTCTAATTCTCTTATAAATGAAAGTGTTGGGTACTTTTTCCATACACAACAATAAATGCATCAATTACAAGCTGTATTATTTTGAAATAAATTGGAAAACGATGTTCTCGTCTATTACAATCTATTATCAAGTCCTGGTACTAAGTGTTGGTACCTCTAGGTCCAGTTTCTACATTAGTTCTATACTTTTCCTTGTGTAATTATGTGGGCAGAACAGCATAAACACACAGCTTATAAAACACTGCTTACTTCCTCTGTTTTGTGCGATCTTTAGAAAACCAAGACATAAATAGGCAGAATCATTTGAGTGAATTTATAGATTAAAACCACAAGTAATTGCAGAATGTATTTGCTTAAGTAGACACAATAAATTCAGCTAGTAGCTGTGGTCATCCTAACCCAGACCAGCTGTTCAAACACTGCGTCACTCAGTCAGGTGGGAAGTTTCAGCACCTGCAGTTTAGAGTTGCTGAGATGATTTCCATTTTTCTGGGTTCTTTTTTTTTTTTTAAATCATCAAACGCCTTTCTTCGTCAGAGTATTCGTTATCTTTGGGTCTAACAGGAGACACTCCAGAATGTTTCTAAAGGATTGGCCTGCTGGGGGATGGGGGGCTTGGTTGGTTTTGTTCTGTCCCCTCATGAGTGGACATGACAAAACCAAAACTTAGGTGCCATTTTTGATTTAGATATGTTAGTTTAGCAGATTCTGATCTCTATTCCTGTTCAGTGTAGCATAAAAAATAGTCTGTAGATTGAAATTAAAAGTAACTGCTAAAATAACAAAAATCATCTGACTGGGAATGTTTTGATATACTTTTCTTCAGAGTTAAAAAGTTATTCATCAGAACCCCCCAAAATTGTGATGCAATGGATGGGTGCTTATATTAAATAGTTGTAACTTTTTAAGGCTTATTCTTTCCTCAATTAAATCATCATACAGAATATTATTAACCTAAGACCGTCTGTCAAAAGGCTTGGTAGCAAAGTGGTACTGGTGCTCAATGCTCCTTTTTGGTCCCCCCTTGGTGGCGCCACTGTGTCTAAAAACGTTTTAATCCAAAATATTCGTCATTAATCCTCTTGTAGTTTCATTTCTGCTGTTAGGGAGACTTTTTTGGTTTTTGCATTATTTACACTATTCCAGTCCTCATACATACATGTAAACCCAACAACATTCATATATCAGGTAATTTAGACTTGAATAATTATTTATCCACCTCAAAGCTTGTTTCTAAAGAGAAATGATATTGGTTTCCCTCAGAAGACAATGAAATCAAAAAGATGTGAAATAGATCAAAAGAGCATAATGTAGATTTTTTTTTTTAACTATTTAAACTGTCAGTAAACGTTTGGAAAATCTTTATTGGCACCAATCAAACTTTTCTTATAACTCCTCATTTTCTGTTGTATTTTGATAATTGATCCTCATTAATGAGCTTCTAGTCTTTGATGTTGTAAGGCCTCTTTTCCATAACCCTCATCTTTAGCTCCTTCCACAGATCCTCTATGAGTTTGGAGAATAAGTCAAGCTTGAATGTATGTGTTTTTTCTGGAGTGTTAAAGTAGAAAATGAAATAAAAAATTTCCGTTATCGCAAAATAGTAACTTTTTGACATCTATCAAAACAGAAATAGTTTGTAGGTTTATTTTTCCTCAAACCACATATTCCATTTTCCCCATTTACAGTTCTTTTTTTTAAATAAAATGCTGTGAAGCTAATTTGAAAGGATTAACCCGATGGTAGCTTTTAGCACATCCATTTAGTTTAACCTGTCATCATCTTGCTTATGTTGGAGTGTGACACATATAAATGTGCATAAACCTCACAATTTAAGGTAAATGAGGAAGTCATTTGTCAGGTGGACTTTTCTGAGCGTCACCCACCAAAGTTGAGTGTGACAGAGAACATGGAGGAAATTTTCCAGCTCTCTTTTGGTGCCTGTCAGGATTCGTATTAGTCTGGCATCGAGCTGTGAAACTCAGTGTTTTTCTTTCCATGTGCTAACCATAATCGAGGTGTGGGATGGTGCAGCTCTAGTAGTAAAATGTGAGACCATTTTGCTCATGTTTGAGTATAATACATCCCTCTGAAGGACAAAGAGGACAAAAAGATAAGATGAGAGATTAACATGAGAGGATGTGTATTTGTTTGTTTTATATTCTTTATCGATTAGGGTTCTAATAACAGGAATGACCATTTTCTTCTTATAAAGTAACATGACCAAGAGTTTTGTAACATTAAAACTACAAAATTTAATGGATAGTTTATACTGTATGGATTAGACTTACTGGGGCACTGTTAGTGTGACATGATGACTTTTAAAGGTTTTTGGATTAAATGGATCATGTTTATAGTATTATAATAAAAAGATCTGCTGAATAATGCATAACATTTTGGATGCCCATAATTCCCCTTCCACATTATAATTATGTTGTATTTTGTGTTGTTCTATCATAAAGAAACCAAATAAAACAGTTTGCATTTATAATGTCACAAAATGTTAAAAGCTTTAAAGGGACTTGATTCATTCTTACATTTCTGTTTATCTCTTGTTTTGTGACTTAAAGAAAATGATAAACCCCCTTCTTATGCTCAGCAACAATAGGTTTGAGAAAGCTGCCAGTTTTCCTCTGTTGTCATCCATGTAGTGATCTCAGCTTTTTCTAAGATTAATATCCCTTCCAAGTTTAATGTGATAAGAGACCAGGGGGAGTTTTCTGCCTGCTGTGTTCAAAGACCATCCAGCTTAAGTAGTTGCTTTATCTTAGCCATGGATTGACCTGACTGATAGGTGATACTGAGGAAGCACAGTGACCCTTGGGTATGCCCCACTCTACTGAGGGACAAGTATCATCAGAGAGGCTCTGAAACCCCAGGATACCAAATCTCTTCTTTGAGTTCTTTAACTTACTCATTTATGAGTCCTTCTCCATAAAGATCCAGTCTGCACTTTGCATCTCACTAAACTGGACTTGCTGCACTGCAACATAAAGCAAAATGCCACCCGCGGGTTTGTTCTTTGGTTGCTTTTCCCCAAGTTCACACTGTAAGACCCTTTCGAGCTTAAGCTTAGATCTTTTAAAACATTGCAATTTGTGGTTTATGGCTGTGAACCTCAAAAAATTGACTTATAGCAAAACAAGACAGAAACCTGGGAAGCAATCATCATGGAAACGGAGAGAAGCAGCAGTAATAGCAAATTATGACACCCTATAACCTCAGTATTAAAATAGTAATCAAACCTTTTTTTTTGAGCTTTTTACAGCACTAGTGGCTCATTTTTCTGAAAGTAGGCTGACAGGAAAGGGGGTATGAGATAGGGGGAGAGACATGCGGGAAAGGACCACAAGCCGGATTCTAACCTGGGTCACCCGCGTCGAGGACTAAGGCCTCCCCATACATGGGTCGTGCGCACTAACCACTGCACCACCTACACACCCAAAATAGTAATCAGATCTAAACCAAATGACAACCAGTAAGTAATCATTTTAACAAACTAATGAAGTAATATGGGTTTGATCTCTTCTGGTCTGACAGCAGAGCTAATACAATACCTAAACTACAATAGAAGCATATTTATGAAAAAAAAAGTAAAAATAATCCCATTATCACTTCATAGTGAGACAATAAAAAGGAGGGCCCCCTGAAAAGGCCCTCGGGAGCAATCTCTACTAAAAGGGGATCACTGTCTGTTGTACTACATGCTTTATCAGAGGCTAATCCCATGGGGAAACATCTGCGTGGGGATCAGGATTTGTGGTGGGGCAGCTAAGCAGCGGGTCAGAGTCAGATGGAAAAGCAACAACCTTGAGGCTCTTGAGCATATGCTTCTCCCATGTCTCCCTGTCAGTGTAAATTCCACAGAGCTGCAAAAGTATTCACTCCCTTTCAACATCCAAATGATACAATTACAAGATTTAATTTGAGATGTGTGTGAGGTGCAGGGGGTGGGGTGGGGGTGGGTGGGGGCGGTGGTATGTTGTATGCAAACAGATTTGTTAAGTGAGGACTTTATGCTCAACATATGTTCCAAATCAAATTATGAAAAGTGGGGCATACAGTCAAAATCATCAAAACGTAAAAAAAAATTATGGTCCGCATGCAAAATCCTAAACACCGTATCTCAGCTGTGAAACAAGGTAGGTGCAGCATCATGCTGTGGAAATTCTAGGCGAAAACTGAAACTGGTCAGACTTGATGGAGAAATGAAGATTATATAATTTTCCTTCAGCTTCACTGTCAGGTGCTGCTTTTTGTTGGTCAACCACATAAAATCCCATAAAAAATGTTGAAGGTTGTAGTTGTAATTTGAAAAACAGAGACATCTTAACCAGACTTCTTTGCATGACACTGTAAAGATTACACGTTAAAACATAAAATCTACTGCTTTGATTTAAAATTAATATGCACAGCTCTATTTAGCCAATGTTACGAATATTTCTTAGATATGTTCAATAAAAAATTGACTCATCCTATGAATCATTTACCCCGGAAGTTAAAGTTAAAAACTTTACATCAAGTTTAACTGAAGGCAAATTTAAGTCTTATTTTCACATTTTAATAGTTTTCAAAAATAAAGCTTATTTTTTAACCATAAACATTTTTTAAAATAAGTTAGATGTCACAATTATCTCCTGTCAACCTTAGCAAGTCTTAAAATTCACCAAACTTATGACCTCAGTGTTGTTTGAAATCATAGCATTATAACCCAAATGTGTAGAAGCGGTCCACTTGAAGACGCATTATCTTCTGATCTTGTTATAATTCACAGAATTCATGATGGGATGAGTTGTGCAGTTTCATGTTGTGTGACTGGATCCAGGCCAGGCAGTGAAACAGCTCTTTGACAGATCTGTAGCGCTACATCGTGGTTTTAGCAGAACAGCACCGCGTAGGCATGTTGTTGCCCAAAAATGACACACACCACTAATGCAGTGTAAGAATCTCTTACCCCACCAGATGGGAATTTTCTGTGCCCACGCTGGGAATGGATGTGGTGATCGAGCAATTCTTTGGACAAATGGGGAAATCACCATTTTACACAGAGGGATCATGTGATTTAAATGCACAGGATGCCACTAACTGTATCAATGGCAGTTCCACAGCTCTTGTTTTGAAGTTCTGCTGGCGGTGCCACCTCATATGTCCTGGTGTTAATCTGCCATGAACAAGCCTGCATTATGCCAAGAGTGCAGCTGAAATGAGTGAGAAACAGGTGGCCCACTGACTTTCTCTCATTACTGTTTCAAATACAAGCTTCTGCAAGTTGGTTAGCTTACAATGTTTAACAAACAATAAACAAACAAATGCAATAAAAAAACAGTTTAACACACATTGCTTTGAATTAAACACCAATAAATTATGCCAGAGTAGTTGCATGACCAACTATTGAAAAAGAAACAATCAGCTGACCAAGAGGGGCTGCATATAATGTGGTGTGCTTAGAGTGAAAATATGGGCTAGGTTATTTGTAACTAAAGAAAAAGAAACAAATGTATTTAGGAATACGTAACACCTGTTTTATATATTTAACACTCACACGAATGAAACTAATACAAACCACACCTTGCCGTGTTTCTCAATAATCCCAACTGTGAAACAATTGCTCATTAGTTGTGGGTAATTACAAAATATCATCCATCAGAACAGTCTAAGACGTTGAAAAAAAAAAAGAAGCAAAATCCTCTGTTCAATAATAGTTTGACAGAGTTATTTTAGTATTTCCCAATTACTCATAATATGCTTTAAAATAAATGACAAAAGCTGTTCAGCTCATTATAAAATTGCTTTTATGTTCTCTAAATGACTGAAGGGATATGAAGCCTTAAATAGGGGTAGAAACTGCAACGCACATGATTACTGACCAATGAGCTCCCCCATTGGGCTTACTCTGGTTTTAGTTACTCTGCCCTTAACAATCTGGACTATGTATTTGGGTATTTTTAAGTGCTCATTGAAAACAGAACACATAGAAGTCTAAATCCAGCTTTATGTGATGGGAGTATAGGGTGGGGTTCCAAACATGAACCTCCATGATGCAAAAGGTTATTAGGAAGGGTAAAAGGCTGGAATATTAGGCTGTATTTAATACCTAACATGAAAGAGGAGACCTTAAATTTTCTGGTATTTATCTTAAACTATCTGGTCATTATTAGCTTCACACTGTTACATTTGAATATTTTTAGTTTTTCAGCCTGTGTCCTTGACATGTTATCACTTGATCCATCCTGAATGTAGGAACATTTTTTCAAAGATATTACATTACATATATTTTACAGTAGGAATCATCTCAAAGCACTAAAGAGAATGAACAGGTCAAATTAAATCTTTAGCACGAAGCCTCATTTTTAATGGGAACCTGAAAAAGTAAATTTTTGAGTCAAGAAATAATGTGAAATCTTCTCAAAGAATGAAGGTAATATCTCAATGTTTCCACTTAGGTAAACAGAGGAAGAAAACTGTATAGAATGTTTCAGCTAGTTGACTGATGATGTCAAATTTATATCTTTATTACATTTATATCAAAACCTAAAGCAGTACATTTATAGCAGGTTTATGAAACATCATAATGATCATGTTTTATTAGCAAACAGATAACCACTTTCATTATAAAAAGAAGTCTCCAAAAAAGCATCATTTATTTATTTATCAGTCATTTATTGAGATAAAATAAACTATCCAAACCAACCCGAGCTAACATAAAAGCAAAATTTCAGGACTGATTAAATGATCAACTAGAAAAGCACTCAGAGAATGTAGACCTCCTCAAATCGACAAATTTGGTCCCATATAGTGACTTACATCTGTAGCTAAAACTCACGTGATCTGGATCATTACCAAATTTTAATGAATTATTCCTTGGTTTTTCCACTGGCATTACTCTTGGTAAAGATTTCATTAAAATCCTTTAATAAATAAAGCACAGCGTGCACCTGCAGCCTCTGGTGTTTGTTCTGCTGTCATCTTCTTCATTCATTCTGCAGATCGAGACTTCGAGCGAGGCTTGGCTCACCTATCCTGTGTTTGTATCTTCAGTATAATACTTCTGAACTTTTCTGAGTCCGAAGCTGAAGCTGTCAAAAATCACTGCTGCCACCCTCTGGTTTCAGGGGGAACTGCTTGTTCCACTAAAAAATTTCAGATAATCCTTTAAAAAATCCTGCATTCGGATTATGATGGGGATTATCACCAGAATTTAATTGATTGTTCCTTGGACTGAGGTGCACCTTTGATAAATACTTAATTAAAATCCATTCATAACTTTTCAGGTTACCTTGGTGAAGGTAATTATGGTCTCAAGCAATTGAACTATTTGGCCTTTCTGCAGGAAGTAGATATAAAACTTCTGAAAGCAGTACATGCTCCGTTCTAAAGAAATATAAACAATGTCACTGATAGATCTTAGTCTCAAAAGTATCACAAAGCTTTTTCTAAGTGTTTCAGACCCCATCAAACCGCATTCAGAGCCATTATTCATAAAGAGAGAAAATGTTTAACAGCAGTGAACTATCCCAGCCAACAAATTCCCCCCAAGTGCCTTTCAACAACTCATCTAGGAGATCACCCAAGAAACCCAGAATTCTCTAACGTACTGAAGAAATACAAAAAAGGAATCCAGAGTTTCAATGCCAAAACCACTCCTGACCAAAAAGAACATAAAAGGTCCATCTCACATAAAAATAAAACTGTGATGATCTTCCCAACGACTTCTGTAAAAGCTTTCATTATACATTACAAACAAAACTGAAGCTTTACATTTGCTATAAAGCTAACATTGCATTTCAGGAAAAGAAGATCATGCTGGCATTCAAACATGATAGTGGTAGTGCAATGGTCTTTGGCTAGTTTGCTTCTTCAGGATCCAGAACATTTGATGATATTGATGGAACAATGAAGTCTCCTACTTTGAAGAAGATCTTAAAGGAGAATGTTATGTCCATTACCTTAAGCTTAAATGCACTTTGGTTTAGCAACAGGACAACTATCCAGAGGCCATAAAACATTTCGAAATTCTTTAAAAACTAAAACTAAATCAAAAAACAAAATAAACAAACAAACAAAAAAACAAAACAAATGGAAACAAAAAAAGAGTCTTTCGATTTAAACCTAAAGCAACACTGTGTAACTTTTAATCACATGCACTGTAACAGGTTTAACACCCCTGAAAGCAACTTGAAACACTGCGCTATGCGTTGAATGAAACTGTCTTCATGTGTGTTTTAGAATCTGATGGCAGACCACTTCGGGCGCATCCACCTCTCTAAATTAAATCCTACATCAGAAAACATAAAATATGCCTGATTAGGTAATTGTCATATCTGTTCTATCAGCTATCAGTAACTTTTAGCCTAATTAGCTCTCATGGTTAAGGGAAGCTCAGAGGTGCTCCGAGTCACACGACTTATTCGAAAAGGGAAAGAAGAGCAGCTTCCATGGTGCGTCAATAAGCATAAAGTATTGCTTATTGACCTAAAAAGTCCTTTGATATATCTGAAATTAAGCTAATACTTGGGTCAAAAGTTACTCAGTATTGCTTTAAACAGGTTGTTGATGTTCAGTTAAACTTTAGAAGCACCTTATTCCCTTTAATAAGGGAAATAAATTAAGTTATCTTTTGAGAAATAATACTCTATTATTCAATTAAATAGTAATGAACATATCTGAGTAATAACAAAACAAATAAAAGAAATGTGCAAGAGGGCAGCTGATTTATCATGACTAGTAAATAAAAACAAAAATAATAAAAACAATAAAGCAACATAAAGACTACCTAAAACTCGGTTTTAATGGCCCAAAAGTTTCATTACCCAAAAGAGTGAACACTGCACCATTCTGAACATCATTTGTGATAATAGGACAACGCCACTACAACTAAGATTGCGCCCTAACTATATTTTAAAGCTAACAAGTAATCTGACATATACATTTCAAAGGTTTTATATATATGAGCCACTATAAGACCAAATGCCTTCACTTCAATGATTTGAATGGGTGTCTGTCGAAAAGTAATTCTTTAAGTTATTATGCTTTGTTGTCATTTTGGGTAACATCTTTCAACTTTGCATGACAAAACACTAAAATTGATTAAAAATAATTCAGGTGTTTTGCAGCATTAATTTGTCTTTTGATTGTATAATATGATCCATGTGGATGAGCACAACGGTAACTGAATTCTTTAAAGATGTTGAACTTTTCTGCATGTTATTTTCCTTACATAAATGTATATTATGTGAGAATAAATCCCATTGACAAGAGACAATGCTTTCAGCTTTGTGGCGAAGCTTCAACACAGCAAGTTAAAACGATGTCTTTGGACTACTTATAAAAGAAAGATGTTCGTGGGGCATTCCATCATCTCAACACGTCAGCACATAGTTTCAAAAATAAAATGTGCAGCCCCGCAAGATGAAAGAAGAACATAAATATTATTGTGCATAGATTACTCCATCTATGCATGAAAGCGTTCCCACATTGTGTCTTCAAAAGGGCTGACTCTCTGTTATCATACATATCTTGACTGTAGGGGAGAGCATAATCTTTCGGATTTGCAGAAACAGACAGCAGACCTTTTGTCTTCTTTAAGAGTAGGCAACACTGCATGCCGTTGTACTGTGTGGTTTCTTTAATTGAATTTCATATTGTTTAAATTAAAGGTAAGAGAGCGACATCCCATATTAGTTATTCTGATTGACTGTTAAATTTAATTACTCTGATTTCAGCACTAAAGAAGTGAATCGGTAATGACTTCTGAAGCAACAGGATATGTACTCCAGCCATCTAACCTGATTTATGCACAGGTGTCATTTATAAGTGGTGCAACCCAAATTCTTCCTCTCTAATAACCTTAGTCAGCTGTCAGTCAATGATTCCCAAACAATATCTGCAGCCATGGCAGATCCAAGTCCCCGAGCAAAGCTTGGATTAAGATGAGAGAGCATCAGGAGAAAGAAGGAGGTCTGCTTTCCATAAAAGTACTAGTATCCTATGAGGCTGCTTCACTTCATGACCATAAATTGTCTGGTTGGAACAGAGGGTTCCGTCATTTCCCCACATAACAAAGAAATTCCAAAATCAAAAGACGAACTGGCGTTCCTTGTGACAGCTTCACATTAAAGGGGAAAAGCTTTCAGAATTTCCAAAGTTTCTGTTCAGTTTCTTGGAACTGCGAAAAGCCAAAGGTCAACTCCATTTGATTCCACCCAGAAAACTTTCTGTTAAGATAAGAGATGGTAATTGAAACTCATGTATTTTTATAGCCATGAAGCATACAATTCTTAAAAGTAGGAATTGTATTTTCCTAAACAAGCCATAATCTACATTTCCATTGGTTTTCAAATCTGTTTCAAAGTCATTTTAAACCACTTTTTTAACATGAAAAGAACCTTCAAAACACTTAATAAGGAGGGCACTATCCTATATGGATGATGATGTAGCGTCTGTATCTGCACCATTTGGAAATCTCTTATAGTAATCACAGAACGAATTGATTTCTTGACAGAAAAATATCTTTTTAATGGGAATATGTTCGACAGATGTGTAGCCGCTTTTTGAAAGAAAGGAAACAGAGAGCACTGTTGCCAGATCATCTATGAAGGAAACATGGGTGAGTTTCATGGAAGTGATCATAGTTAGGGTAGAGAGATTTCTCCTCGCCTGCATAAAGCAGGATTATAAAACAGTTGGTTTGTAGAGAACTAACATCAAATCTGAGCGAAGAGGATACCAAACAATTAAAGCTCGAGCAGAGTCAGCAGCCAGACCGCAGACTCAGCTGCAATGTGCCCTTTTATAGCGCCGCCAAATGTTTTCTTTTAGATATATTCATACAAAGCATCCTTCTTCATCTGTCTGAAAGAGATGAAATGAAAGAGAGAATGTTTAACTGTGGGTGTTGTCTGAGTATTTGAACTTCCCTTCTGACCACATGCTCAATATTAGACAAAACCTTGGGTGAAATGAATCGTGAGAGAACTAACTTCATGTAGACAAGCAGTGTTTAAATGACGTTACAACAGGGTCCTCCAACTAATAATGATTTGACATTTTTGTTATCATTTTATAAGGTTTGAGTGGGATCTTGAGCTTTTAAATATGAGTTTTCTTTACAAACTGGGAGCTTAACTAACTTTTACAATGATGTTCAATAAGAGAGAGATTGTCTTGGTCGCTGCATCTTCTCAAATTAAATACATCCCAGTTGCTTTAAAACTTAATGAATTGTTGCTATTAAAAAAAAATTCTGAGTCCTTTTGTTACTGGATAATTCATAATTAAGATTTCCTTTCTATTCCTTCATCCCTAATATAGTCTAGTCATCCCTAGTGGAATATAATTGCATCATCTTTCATATATTTCCATTTTAGACATAAACATAGGATACCTATTGTCAGCTACAAGCCTAAGGATGAAGATCTTTGAACTTTGAAATTAATTACTATGATTTGGGCTTGTTTGACAAAACGTGGCACACCGTCCTTCATTTACCGACCAGAGGCGGTGCAGCACTCAGGTTCCTGGCCTTCTCCTTGCCTGTGCTGAGTCCAGCTCTAGTCCATGCATGTAATGCTGTTTGTAATGAGAAATCTAAACAGGGAACAGCAGTGAGGCATGACAGGAATGTGTTTCCATTGGATAGGCTCTGTGCAAAAAAACAGAAGAAAGAAGAATAATATGAAAAGGCAGAGATGAGTCCAGAAGGAGAGCTCACTCTGGCCAATGCGGAAAACTAATGTTATTGTACATTTGCTGTTACTCTGCCAGTCCTCCCCACCAATTGGTTCTTGGTCTTCCTACCAGCATCCCCCCCCCTCCTGTCCCCTCTCTCTCCCACTGCTTCTTCATACTCTTGTTTGCTCAGGTGGACGATGACACACTTTAGAAGGAGCTCCAGTCACCCCCGCCTCCTGCTTCTGGCCATGTCATCGGCTCTGGGTCTAAAGCTGGAGCTCCAACCAGGTTCCCTCAGGGTGGGAGGGAACAGGAAGTCGAGTGACAACCGCTTTAGGGGGTGAAAAACAAACAAAGAACAGGCAGCACAAATACATTGAAATGAGATGAATATATAAGATTAAAACATGGATAACAGAAGATGATGGCAAGATGAAGGAAAATCCAGACCACCCATTTTGAAAATTAGAGAGTGGTTGTGGTCTCTCCAAGCCGTTTTTGGTTTAAGTTCCATGAAGGATGTCTTGAAACAGCTCTGTTTGTAGTTTATTTTATCATGCCACACTGTCTCAGAGCTCTCTGTCAGGAATCTCATTCTGCAGAGACTAATTACAATGTAAACACTGCATTAAAGTGTGTAGGCCACTCCACTTCACTATTTACCTTTTCTCCCAAACAACTCTGACATCCCTTCATGGATTGATTTTCTGCATAGAAACCTCCTTGCCTGATGTTTATTTGTTTTGAAACTGGCATGCACTTCTTGCTGAAAAAGATGGATCCAGGTTTTAGGGAGAATAAAAAAGCTCGGTAGGAAAGACAGAAGGTTTGGTCCCACCTGGGAATTGCAAATTTCATTTCAATCCACAGCTGAGGAAAACCAGATCGCCAAAAGAATGAAAAAAATCCAAAAACAATTAAAATGTTTTAAGAAGTAAGCGCTGAAAAGCGTGTAACAGATGAGTCATAAAACCAGGGACTTTTTAGAAAGAAAAGTCTACTGGGAAACAACTGGGTACAAAACTAGAATCAGCTTTCTCATAAAAAAAGGACAACCAGGAAACTCGGCTTCATTAGCACATGCACCGGTGCTGAGGAGTGGTCACCCAGTGTCAGTCACCTGCAGGGCCGAGCCAGGGAACCTAATTGTTACCACATGGTCCCAAAGGTCCGGAAGAGAAGGCTTTTTAAGGCAAAAAAAAAAGAGAGTTATGGCCTCCTAGATCTTTTAGCTTATAAAATAAACATTAGTACTGCTACTGCAGGCAAGTTTATGTGAAGTGTGTCATAGTTTGCATTCTTTATATGCTTTTTGGTCCTTTCATAGAGCCTGGAAATGTTGCAGTCTTAAGTCGCGATCTTATTAATGATCAATTTGTTTCAATTTAATTTATTGTTATATCACCAATTTACTACATATGTCATCTTTAGGCACATTACAGAAACAATTCAACCAGATCAATGAGTCAGACTGGTTCAAAGTAATCTATCTTCTGAAAACCAGCTGATTTCATCAATTCATTGACTCTTCAACAGTCCCTTACACCAAGCATGCATGTAGAGGAAGTGGAGAGGATAATCAGCATTCAAATATCACTGAAATGCAGTTTATTTACATACGTCTTAACAGGGGATGTGATTATAATTTGACAGATGACTAATTTTAGGTGTTTAAACTAATACATGTACATCCAAGTTTGTGTTTGTTCTGTTCAAATGAGTTGACAAAACACACTGATAGCTGAGCTTTAGATGTATTGATATATATTTTTCTTTGAGAACTTAGAGAAGAGACGATATAGTAAAGGCATTAAAAACGTTGGTCTTCTAGCTTTCATGCCATGAGCAGTCGATTATTTATACATGAATAAGAGGTGACCTATGCCACAATGAGAGAGAGAGGATTCATTAAGATGTAGGTTTTTAAAAAGAAAGAGATAAACAGTGAAATGCAGTATGTGGGACCTGCAGATAAGTGATCAAACTCAGTGTGTTTACTGCCCAAAAACAGTGGATCCTACAGCTGTAGAAAGCATGCAGGTTTAGCCTGTTCTATGACAGAAAGAGGATAAAACAGGAACTTAGCTGAAATTAACAGTTTTGTTGTCTGCTATTGCTGAACTCTTTCCTCATTACAACCTGAATTAAGCTAAAGTATGTTTTAACATTTACAGTAGGTTCTTACATCACTTTTTCAGGGGTTCATTTTTCTTCCATGACAGCTTCAACACAGAAGACTGTTGTTGTTGCAGCATCTTAATAGAACTTAGTCTCAACGCATGGAAGGTGCAATCGCACCTCATGCCATCTGATCTTGCAGTATTAAAAATCTAAGTATTTCTCTGTGTTTTGAAGGCCTAGGTTATTTCTATCATCATGTTATGAGCTTCAGATATAAAGGAGACTGACACAATGCATCAGTGTTTAAGACTGTGTATTTTGATTCAGTAAGGATCTTTGTTGTTGACCTGTGAAGCTGTTTGGTCGATTATTCCATCCAAGTTCACCTGTGAGGCGAAAATATTTGCTTATAAAAGCTTGAGGGAATATCCACTGTTTATAAATGATCTGGTAGCTTTTTTGGTTACTTTTAGGGTGATAAAATCTGCACTGTGCCATTACTTCACAGGCTAACCATTGGCTACTAATGATACTGAAGTTGGCATTTCCTTCAGAGCCCCTTATTAATGCTAAACTAAATGGTTTTTCACACAAAAAGGCTTTTTAAATGAGTTTCGACCGCATTTGATCACCATATAGAATGTACTTCGACTGATCAAATCTGAATTTGATAATTCTACATTAACCAGAGATTCTTTAAAACAGTTTGTCATTTATAAAACCATTGTTATATTTGACGAAAAAACACAGACAGTGATCTTTGTTCGTTCAACAGCAACACTTCAGAATGAAAAAAAGTTTGGACAAAGCACTTTAAATAAAGTATTCAAACCTAAACTGAAGATTAGACTAGTGTGTCTGCTTTCTGTATGATTCTTGTGCTGACACCTGAGGAGTGTTGACACTCAGGCCGGGGTCGGTGTGCCCAGCAGCTGCCTGGGAGGTGTAATAGGTTGTCTTACAGAGCACAGACAGGAAATGAACCCTAGTATCTAGCTTGAATCAACCACATCTGGACTCAATTATTCATTCTAGTTGTTTTTGGCTTGATAAATGATTTAGTCTGCTGCTGACACCATTTCTCATGTGCAAATATAACAATGCTATAGCTCAACATATAAAAAATGGCATGAAAATGTTTTATTGTAACAACAATACATTGATGCAGTGAAGATGAAATCTTGCAAACATTTAGGGCTATAGAGCCTTCACTCTATTTAGGTTGCTCTAAAATGATCCTCTTTATTGTGATGAACTGTGTTTATACTCCATAAATCCACACAATTTCTTCTGTACTTTCAAAACAAAGCTAACACATTATTATTCTTATCTTGACACAACGATCTAACACTGAAGCTGAAGTATTTTGCTGCACTTGTACACAGGGTGGAGAAGGGCAAAAAACATTTAGAGTCCAACTCAAACACTGGCATTTCTGCCGTGACCGCAGGAGAACGTTTAATGGCTCCTTGGAGGCTACGAACTGTTGACAGTTAATAAGTCATAAAATTTCCCCTTGACGAGGATGCAAGATTCCATCAGCAGGGTACACACAACAAAGAACCGGAAAGAAAATATCTTTGCACTAGATGTGGGCTGGAATCTCTCAATAGCTTCAATACAGAGTCTCTAGAGCATGTCCTGATTTCAGGAGTGATTTTTCTCTTGAGTATGTTGACTTTTTCACTTCTTTTGGAGAAAATGCAACCTTGAGAATGAAGACCTATCATTACAAATGACTGACCTTCATGTGAACACCTTATACGATTGCATTCGTCATCTGTTTTCTTTAGCCTTTGGGTTGTTTGCCATTGTAACGCACACAGCAGGGAGGCTGTGCTGACCTGTGCTGTCCTCTGCATTTCCAGGCTTGGCTGTGATGAAGGGAAGTCTTTGCCTGTGTGATCCCTAACCCTTGATGAGGAGGGTTCTCAATTACAGCTCCGGGGTTCTCTGAAGGGCCCCAGTCTGCTCTTTTACCATCACTGCTATTAAACCCCTGCAAAGGATATACTCCCTTAATATGAACAGCTATGTTCTGAGACAAACTTTTCCAGGATTTCTAAGAGCAGCAGTCTGTTTTCCTAAATATTACAAGCATGACTAATCTGAAGGAGAATTATACCTGGTACTTTTTTTTCTTATTTCTCAACTTGCAGTAGTTTTTGTTATTTACAGCAGTTTTTGCAAAAATAGGGTAGATTATCTCTTTTTTTGTGATTGTAGATTTGATCTTTTACAGCATTTGTATCTTGCATGTGATTTGTGTTTTATCCATCCATCCATCCATCCATCCATCCATCCATCCATCCATCCATCCATCCATCCATCCATCCATCCATC
>JAUZNJ010084397.1:7431-23439 GCA_034780135.1 Jordanella pulchra
AAATAAGGCAAGTGTATTTGTTTAGCACAATTCAGTTCATGGACATTTCAAAGTGCTTTACACGAAATAGACAACAGAAGAGAAGAAAAATAAAAGCAGAGTAAAAGCAAATAAACATTAAACACATGCATAAAACAGTTGGACCACAACCTTAAACTAAGAATACCTCAGTTTACCTTCAACAGTCAAAGGCAGCTCTAAACAAATAGGTTTTTAACTTTGACTTAAAAGAAAATAAAAATAAAACAGATGAAGCCGTTTCAAAGACGATGTTTTGTTCGTGAACTGCAGCAGGTCATCGTAAATCGAGGAAGAGGATCAGTACTCCTCTTCCTCTTCATTTGCTGCAAGAAGAGGATGAGCACCTGTTACAACAACCTATGAAGCTGTCAGAGTGACAATACTCAGTAAAATGGTAACAAGCCCTTCCTCATCCCCAAGGGATGTGGGAACGATGTGTGTCTGTTTTTTCCTCCTCTGGTTTTATGCGGATGGACTGCCCCCCACCCCCCACCTCCCAATTTAAAGACATGATGGGTGTGCCGATCAGAGGTCCGTGGTGGAGGTTGGATGGCCGGCTGTGGCCGGGCACCAAGCCCTCGGCGTTGACGCCAGCTGTCCAGTAATCCAGGTCGTTCCCGTTCAAATGATCAGTCTGCAGCTCGGGATCAGATTTTAAGACGAAAACTGACTGATCAGTTTTTTCTAGCCTTCTTCAGATCCAAAGGGATTTTAAGTGATTAAATCAGCTCCAGTTGTCGGTCCAGGTTCAGTTGAAGTGGATCCCACAGCACACTCTAAACATCTAATGTCTGCATAGAACTGGACTGCACATGCTAACAGCTGAACACTGATGACAGAGGGAAGCGAATCGCCAATCAGCAACAAATTTATGGACATAGAAAAAGATTAACTAATAAAAGCTTTTATATTTTACCTTTTTTAGTTAATTTCTAGTATCTAATAACCTGGAGCAACACTATTCTGACTGTGGTGCTAGTAAGCGGTTAGCTTCTGAAGGAGAGGCCCGGCCTGACTGACTCATTAGCCTTCTGTTGGTAACGACCAGAAAGGTCAAAATGGTTTGACGAGTCGTTTTGTCTGAGTCTCCATCGCTTCTTCTGAAACCTTTAAATATGGAGGCAGAGGCTCGGGAAATCTCCTCCAAAGGTGTGACCATAGTGACTAAATCCATTTCAGCAGGGTTGGAAGATGAACATTTACTTTCTATGAAAAATCAAGTTCATCATGAGCCTTTAAATGATACATGAAACTCAATTTGTGTCTCGAATGAGGAGCAGCCTTCACCTCCCAGGAATCGAATTACATCAGAAAATGAAAAGCTAGGGGAGCAGGCTGGCAGGGAGCCAAAGGCAGAGCGGTCTGAGCTCTGAGAAACACGCTGCAGCACCGTGTTTGGTTTGTTAGCTCTCACCGCGGCGCGCAGAGCGACAGCTTGTTGAGGATCAGACACATTGTTGCTGCTAAATGAAGCGATCATGTTGTAGGCGAGGCTGCTGTCAGCGAGCAGCTCCGGGGCTTTTAGCGGGGGGTGGGGGGGCCGTCAGCCTGACAATCAGCGTCTATGTAGACTTCTGTTAGTGTGTTTACACTGGATGCTGCTGGAGTGTAAATGATAAGAACCGGACCCGCCCGCGGGCTCCATCAAACCCTCGGCCCGGCGTTACGGACGGCGGCTGATTGGAGTCGTCACACATCGAGCTCGCCGAGCGCCGTGGCACACTACTGGGTGTGGATGCCACTTCACCTTAAGAGGTGCAGAGAAGAGGAGAAGCTGAGTGGCAGGTGATCTCATGTGTCACTTTCCTCCTCCCGTCACCTCAGTGGATGCAGCCAGCGCTGTTTGCAGGGCTGGGGGAGGTTAAACCCTCTGTCACATCCTGTGTCTGCATGTTGTGGACGGCTCAGAAAAGAGAAGATCAGACTTGACATGTGAGAGGGAGGCGAGCACCCTCCTCCTGGCTCGCGTAATGCTCCTTTAACCCCGATTTCAGTTCAAATGCAGCCGCCTCATCAGACCTGCACCCAGCTGGTTCAGATGAAGATGACCGGTCCGATCTGGCAGCTGGAAGCGCTTCATGCTTTCAGAAACACACCGCAGCTGAAGGGTCTTCTTTCAGCTATAACTGATGGGACTGAGCTTAATGCTGAAGGAACTTTCTGTGCTGAGTATCTGCAATGGTCTGTCCTTTTACTAGAAGTCAATCTAGAGATGCAGCAATTTCCAGTTTTTAAGGCAGGTTTTGGTTTGATTTCCTTCTAAAGAAAACAACACATGAGAACTAAAATCAGGACTAAATGTTAACTTTCTTCATAGATGCATATGACTCCATTCTCTATTAAACCCATCAGATATAATTTCACTGAAAGATAAAATGCATAAAAAGATGCATAAAAAAATACTGGGTTTCTATTTTGGAAGCATTTGGAGAAAGAGCACATGGATTGGTTTCTCTGTTGATCACAAGTAGGGCCGATCCACAGCAAATTGGTCGATGCAGCACCGACTCCGTCGGTGTGTAATCTAGAGGTTGCAGGTTTGATTTCAGGTTGCTCCTGCCACATGCTGAGTCACATTACAAAGTTCTGTAATTTGCTGTAGGAATAAATGCTTGCTGAACTATGATTGGTTGAAGCTGGCATGAAGTGGTTAGTATGAATAGAAAGTCTCTGTAACCATTTGAATTCTTCTGTTTGTATTGAGTAATACAAACAATAAAAAACAAAAAATATCTTGCCATTTTGTCTGAAAGAATAAATGCTATAATGAATACATTGGGATTAGTTAAAACATTGTTACTCAGCATTTATTATGAGCTTTGTTCCATTTTAACCTCAGGCCTTTAGTTTGTTGCTCCTGACTGCTGAAGTGAGACTGGGCACCATGATGTGTCAGAGAATATTCTAGCAGTCTATATTCCTGCTCATAATTGTAAAAAGGTCTCTAAAGAATCTGAAACCTGGTTTATTTGGTTTAACAAGGGAAGGCATCGAGCCAACAGCAGACATGACCAGGTCTGGAGGTCCAAGCAAGTTCATACTACAGGCAAAGTGCAAGAAGTAGCAAGACCCAGAGCAGGCACTTAGTGTTGATGTGAACCTATATCTGGACAGGCAGGAAAAACACCAGCAGACGTTTAACTTTCATTGAGGGAACCAAGAAAGAAACCTTTGTTTTCCAAGGAGACAGACTGATGTTTCCTTGGAAAACACAGAGACCAGGGTGTCTAGAAGATCTTCTACCTGCAAAATGTCAATATTCTGAGAACATTGAAGCTAAGAGGAGACAACCAGTTCAGCTTCATAAAATCTTCACATTGACTTTAAAAACATCCCAGTAAATCTAGCAGGGACTGACTGACTGGAAATTTAGAGATGGCAATTTCAGGGCCTAGTCAAAGCCCAGAACTGAATCCCACTGAGATACTTTTAATGGGCTGAACACGCAGGGCTTTTGTTATTTCACTGATACTAATACTATTACGACTTAGCTAATTGAAATGAATAACAATTAATTCTGTTCAGTACTAAGTTCTGGAAGTGAAGAGAGAACCAGAACCAAGTTAAGAACACTATAATGGTGCCTGCATGCTTCTACTGTGGGTCTCACTGTTTCTCGTCTCAGAGAAGCCCTCCAGGGACATTTACATTTCTACAATTAATTCTTTTTTCTTGCCACCACTAAGCCTGCCAGCAATCCAAAATCTTTTCCCCCCCTTCGACACCCACTCAAGTGAGTCCTGAATGAACATTTATTCAAATTAGAGCTCCAACTGACAAAAAGCCAGTTTCAGTAATCCCTGCCGCCCCGCGTAGGCTAATATCTGACGATTAACTGGAGAAGCTAATCATTACACTTTCTAATTGACTAAATGAGTTGACAAAGAGGGAAAGCACAGATATTGGTAATTACCTGCCTGTCAGGAGCAGAGGGGGGGCTGGAAGCGAAGAGGAGCTTTAAGCAGATAAATGATGTTAAACAATTTGAAAAGCAGCCACTGGAGCTCCTTACTGGACCCTTTGTTACTCATCAGAGCTGCATTAAGAGCTAGAAAGTAAAAGCTAGGCTTCTCAATGTTAACTTCTTCCATTCCTGTGTGATAAATGAAAACAGACAATTCACCCTTTGACTGCTTATCGACCAAAGTCCAAACAGGAGTCCTTCTAACAAGACATTAGAGCCCAACATTCACTAATATGCTTTCTGTGAGCTTTCCCTGGAAGATTTTTGATTCAAACCACAGTTTGTTGGCTCCTTTTCATTTAAACAGAGAGGCTGTTGATTTAAGCTGGCTGATTTGCCTTCTGTTCAGTTTAATCCGTTAGCTTATCCAGCTACTAGAAGACTGAAAATTATAGAATCTGACGCAACAACACGGATATACTAAAAAAACACCTATTGTAGTATATTTGCTATTTTGGCAAAGGAAGATCCTATCCAGGTGCCTCCTAAGACAACATGAGAGCCAGACTCATACTACTGAGATAAAATGTCTGCAGATCTATGCCATATTGATATTACTTAAAACAAATTTATCTTCTTCCTCTTTGCAAGGAAACCTTCATGTCATGATTAGAATGTGACCTCAGACCAAAGGTCTTCAGGATGAATAATTAACGACTATTTAACTAGAAATAAACTAGGGTGATCCGGTTTATAGAACAGATTTCTCCATGAGGCGACATCAACTCTCAAAGCTTCAGTTGATTTATGACAACAGAGATGTGTTTTAAGCTGGAAACTGCCAAACACTGGATTAGCTGTTAGCCCAAATCAAGGCCATCCAAACTTTCTGCAGATCAGCACACAGGTGTTTGAAAAGCATGGAGCAAAACCCGTCAGGGGGCATTACTAGGAGGATAAGCGCCGACTGCATTATTTATCCAGATCTGGGCATTTTTATGGCCATCAAAATGCAGGTGATGCTAGAACCGAAACTCTGATCCCCACCGAATGTCCTCTCACGGTAAAAGAATAGTTGATTCTGAAGCCACGCTTTCAACAAGGCATGGACAGCAAAAAGTTTGTTTACAGAAGTATAGGGCAAAGCTGTGTGTTTAGTTTGCGGTGTGTCAGTGGCTGTGTTAAAGGATTACAATATCCATTGTCTCTATGCAACAAATGCGAGAAATACAATAACTTTTCAGAGAAAGATCAAGCTGCTGAGTCGGCAGTGTTGCTAGCCAAGCTGCAATCTCGACATATTTTACAAAAGTTTGACCTCGAGAGGTGCTGCAATCAAGACAAGTTTTTACATATCTCACAAGATTACTAGAGAGTTCATTAAGGAGCGTTTGTTGGACTCTGCGCTAAGATGTCCAGAGAAAAAAGACACTTTTGTGAACATCTCCAACTCCCACTGCACAGTAACGATCAGGATTGAGGACACCGCGACAAACCTGCTGCTGCAACTAAAAGACAGCATGAATGACTTTATATACGTTTCCCTGGCTTTGGATGAGAGCTGTGACATACGGGACACTCCCCAACTGCTAATCTTTGTGTGCAGGATCAACACAGAATTCAGAATCACAGAGGACCTGGCAGACATGCGGTCAATGAAAGGGAAAACAACGGGGAATGATCTCTTAACTGAGGTACATGCATGTCTGGAAAGCTTGGGGCTGAAAGGGGAAAAGCTGGTGGCGTGACAACAGATGGGTGTCCAAATATCACAGGGAAAAAAGTTGAATCCAGAACAAAGTGGCAGAAAAGAACCCTGAGCAGAAATGAACTTTTAATCATTTTAAAGTATTAATAAGGAGGATTTATGCAAGTCAGTGTTAAAAGTAAATCACGCTGTTGATGTTATAACTAAAAGTTAACATCGCTAAATCAAGATGCTGAATCACAGACGCTATTTTTAACTTTTTGAAGAAACTGAGACTGAACCCTGTGACCTAAGCTACCACACCCGTCAGGTGTCCGAGTCTGGGAAAAAGTGCTGAAAAGCTTCCGGGACCCGAGAGAGGAGATTCAGGAGTTCTGCTTGAGGAAGGTACATGCCATCCCTCAGCTTTCAGAAGCAGATTGGCTGGCAGATCTTGGTTTTACTATCAACTTAATTTCTCAGATGAATGAACAAAATGTCCAACTGCAAAGCAGGGCTTTTTATGTATGTAATGTACCATGCAAGACTTCAAAATGTTTGAGTGTTAAATGCACATAGTGTCTTCTCCCTTCATTTGCAGTGTTGATGTTCAGATAGAACTCATTGACTTGCAGCCTGAGTTTTATCCTTCACTCAAACAGGAGAAATGTCCAAACTTAAGGAGACATGCTAAAAAGATCCTTGAGCTCTTTGGACCTACACATTTTTACGAGCAGACATCAGTGAGGAAGTTTAACAAATCCTCCATAAGTGATGATCACCTTGCAGCCACATCTAACGTTCAGCCAGATTTCAATGCACTTGTTGAAGTCCAACAAAGAATGAACTATTGAAGGAGTAAACTGAACTATTGACGCAATACTTGAAGATTTATATTCATCCTTGTAGTTCATTTTTTGAGTAGTTTGTTGAAGAGGATTTTGCAGTAGTTAAAGTACTGTGATGCTTTTTATGTTTTCAGGTCATTCCAGTTTCATTTTGTAGTTACTCTACTGTTACCTAAAGTACTATGTGTACATCTTTAAGGTTTTGTCATACTCAAAGTTCTCTGTGGTACTTTTTTTCTATTCATTTTAATTTGATTGGAGCTACTTTTGAGTTATTTACTCCTTTTATTCAGGTTGTAGCACTTCAGGTGCTTCAGGCCTTTCCAATACTAAAAACCATTTATTGCTCATGTATGCAGTTGATCATTTGTTTTACTTAATGCACACCATTTCAGTTGCAAAATTCAAATGTGATGACTGTTTGTTGTAAACTAATAATTTGATTGAATCAGTATTAATTCTCATTTCAACCTAAACCACATTTTATTTAAGTTATAAATATGTAGATATTTTTATTCATTACCAAAATAATCAGATTTAAATGTTTTATTATAAAACGTGATATAATGAGTAAACTGATAAAGAGTCAGTATTAAATTTGATTCATTTCTGGTTCACTCCTCCAACACATTTCAGATTTTTCATGCGTTATCCTGAAGCAATTAACTGCCCACTTCTGTTCAAGAGCAAACACGCAAAATTGTCAAATATTCATTTTCCAGTTTGATGGATTTGAGAAAAATGTGATTTGGTCAAAAGAACCTTTAAAGATCTGTAAAGCAAAATATAAATCTTCTCTAGTCATCTAATTCGCCAAAACTGGTATTTTAAGCTTAAAATAGTTGGACCCAAACATTCTCTAAGTACTTTCCAAAACGCCAAAAACAGTACCATCACCAGAGTCAGCGGTATCCATGCTGGTGTCAGAATAGGTGTAAGAAATTTTGTAACAATAGCTACGTTTACATGGACACAACGATCGTACTGAAGGCCTGATCAGATCAAAAATGTTGAAAGGGTTGTTTTTTTTTCCACCACGATTAGTGTGCAGGTACATTTAGATCTTTGAAATACAATAATCAACACTATGTGTAACATCAGTGTGGAATTTTGTCTTTACTCTTAACCATTATCCACTGGCTCCTGTTCCTTAGTGGGGGAAGCAGCTCTAGATGTAATGTGCAGATGAACATGTGGTCCTGCCATCTACCCCGTAAGCAAAGGAACAATAGCATAAGGTACTGCTGAGCTCTTAACTAAAATAAAAAATAAAAGCATGATGCCTACAAAAGGTGAGAATGAGCAGACAAGTACATGTTTATTTACAAAACAGCAGATTCATCTTCTACTACTAAAGTGTTTTTGAAAAAGTAGACAGTTCCACGCATCAAATGAGTCCGATCAAACCATTTGTTACATGTAAACACATGCCACAATTGGATCATTTTATTTAATGTCCATGTAAACACGGATTGTAAATGTCCAACAATCAACCAAGGTTACGATCGGATCGTGGAAGCGTAGCTAATGAGACAGATGTGAGAAGTTTTGGGAAACATTATAACAATCCTTGAGGAACCTCACATTCCTCTTCGCTCAAATATTTTTACTTCTCACAAAGTCGCTCTGCTCTGCAAAAAATAACAAAAACAAGGAGACCCCAGGAAGTTATTCACACTTGTTAAGCATAGGGATCTGCTATGGTCTATTGACCATATGGGGTGGCTAGAAAACAGATGCTGGTACCAGAGGCGGTAGACAATGGCTATAGTATGCTGTTGCTTGGGTACCTGTTTCCATGGATATGTGAGGCACAGAAAGCATAGCTGTAGTGTAGCAGCATCGGGTCGACCAGTGCGCTGTTCTCTGCGTACTCCATGAGGTCCCTCAGGTAGCTCAGATGGCGGTGACAACCTCGAACACCATACCGGGCACAGTACTCATCCAGGACAAACACCTGGCCTGGACTGAACCAACCCTGAGGAGCAAACATAATCATGCTAATTATAGGATGTATTTGTGGTTTTGTGAAAGGTCAAGCTCTCTGTCCCTCAGCAAAACTCTTAAATTCCAGGTCCTTCAGATTTGATAAACCTCATTTAAAGGATTATTTTCATTGAACCTGCGATTTTCTCTTTAAAGATCAACAGTTTAAAAAAATGATGGTTGGACCAGAACAGTATGGCTTTGTGGGACTAAAACACGTCACTAAACTTTGATTGATAATAAACAGAAAAACAACCTCTTAAAATATCATAACACAATAATCTGAGTCAGGGAGTAAAAGGTTAACCCAACAGCTATTAATTTTCTGTACAAGCTAAAAAATAACATGAAAGAAAAGGCAGGAAGGTGTGGAACAACTTGAAGATCCTGAGATCTACATTAGTTCATTTATCTTGTGAGTAATCACTAAATTAGGCATGAAGCTTACAACGCTAATTAAGATTCTGCACTGAAGAAACATTAACAAATTAGCACCTCGCCTGAGCTGTTTCTGCACACTGCTTCGAACGCACACACAAGGACACACACAAAGACACACACACAGCTCCTTCTGCCTGACAGCTGTGGCTCTGCGCCAAGCGACTGCCAACCAAGAAGAAAGATGAGCAGCAGAGAAACTGTTTCACCTTCAGAACAGTTACTTCTCAGAGAAACTTGACGACTGATGGATGACGAAATATCCAGAGACGTCCTGTGAGTTAAAAAGGCAGCAGATAAAATAATAACCTGAAGATTATCACAAACTAAAACTAGAACGGTTCTACGGCTGGAACATGGAGGTTCTACTTTTATCTGATCACAGAAGAACAGACCAGAGCATCGCAGCCGGCCTCAGCACAGGTGAGAAAACTGCACAGTGTAGATCTGGACTCATACAGTGAGGAACAAAATAATGCTGAATCAGTTTTCAGGTTCTTATCGTGACTGAAAAAGATCCAGGAATGTCTCAGGAGACGAGAAGACGATGTAAAAGGGTTGTCAAATCCTTTCCTGCAACTGCTGAGACACTTTCTAAAAGTATCCAGTCATACCTAGAAGTGAAACCGCATCAAATTGCTTCCTTCATAACCAACTCGCTGTAGACCAGGTTTTTACTGGTTCTGTTGGGCCGATCTGAATGGACCACCCACAGCTAAGTTCCATTTTTCTCCTGTGGAACAGGTTAAATTGGGTCGTTTTGTGGAAATAAAGTCTATAGAAAGAAAATACATTTAAGCCACAACAGCTTCCAGGTGTTTGGGATGAGTAAAATAAAATGTCTGGATATGTCAAAATGACAACATAGCTGTTTTATGGTGAAATGAAGGTTATCAAGATGAAAATAAAAACTTGAAATGTTATATTTTGAACTAGTCTTTCTGTTCTGATTGCCATGACTGCTTTGACTAAATGTGTCAGATTCCTTTTCTGTGGACCCTTTTTTGACCCACCTCCCTCCTTCACTTTACTTAAGTTCTTCGGTTTTTCTCTTGGTTTTCCTCAGTCTGTGGGTTTGAGCTATTAATATCGCACCACAGAGAGAGAAAGGGGCTGCTGATGGGCGTGAAGCGACAAGATGTTCCTCTGTGACAAACAGATGGCGCACTCCAGTCTTGGCTCTGACCGCTCAATTAGCAGCTAACAAGCAGACTGCCTCGTTAGGTTTCCGTCAGCCGTGGTGGCGCGTCTCCGTGTCAGAGCAACAGCGTCTGCCGCCCCCCTCTGAGGGACGTGGTGGCTTTGCAGCTACAAACACCTTCGCCTGTTTCCTTTTGTCCATTTTTATTCTCTTTTCTGGCCTTTTTCAGATCCTTTTTGACCAAGAAGCAGCTTCAGTTTTTGGTGATGCTAAATGAATGATGATAACTTAAGGTAGATGTCGATTCAAATCACCGAAAGTCAGACCTTTGAAAAAGAGAAGTGATAAAAATGAGCACAATTCCTGCACTTAATGAGGACGCTGGTAATGTTTTAGGACCCTATGCATGAGCAGGGATGTGTTACTGACATATTAAAGACTGGAAAACAGATCAATCTCCGAAGGTTATGGACTCACAGCTGAAGAACATGCAGAGTCTCAGGGGTCATTCTGTCTAGCCCATTAATCGGAGCAAACTCTTAAATGAGTCAAAATGTCCCCAGGGCTTCCTTAAAGTAAAAAGACATCAGAACAAGAGGAAAGATTCGCCCACTGGCCTGAGTACAGAAACACAGAACTAGAGTGACACTTCACCCTGAGTTCTGATGGGCTTTCCAAAGACAGAGGGGGTTCTCTGGTTCTGTGTTCCACAAACCAAATTCTGTGTTGGACTCATCTGAAAAGCAGAGAACCAGCTTTATAAGTCACCACAGTTCAGCTGCTCACCATCTATTCTGAGTCCAGCTGCAGCTGATCTTGTTATGGCCTTAATCGTTCCTTTGAGAACATCAGAGAACCGACCAAGAAACCCCACAGATGGGTCAGGGAGGAAGTTCTGGTTCAGTTTAAAGCAAGGTTAGGTTCTAAAATGATCTGTCAAGCTTTGGACACGATCAATTCCTCATCTGACCATGGCGAGAGGATGGACCACCTGCAGACCCAACGGGACTGAGAATGAGAGGATGGAGGAAGCAAGCATAGAGCAGAGAACTATGGTGACTCTGGGGGAGCTGCAGAGATCCACAGCTCAGACGGGAAAATTTGTTGAACTTTATACTTCATTAATCTGGGTTTTGTGGACGAGGGGCCAGAAGAAATTCTGTTTGCTGCAAAACAGACAACAGAACAAGGTTTTCTACAAATGAAGCATTCTGCTAAGAAAATAGACCATATATCACCCTCAGCTGGACCCTGTATGGAACCTAAGAGACTGGTCACAGATACATTCCCTTCTGTTCGGTTACTTATTTGTAAAAGCAACACTTTAGACTTTTTCTCCACAATCATTCATGTGTTTGTGTTAGTCATCACATAAAATCCATTACAACATGAATGTTTGAGGATAAAGGGATAGAAAGTGGAGTTCAGGGGACTTAAACATGTCTGCAGGGAACTCTGAGAAAAGTCTCGCTAGAAACAACGGGTTCACCTCAGAGCACCGGATAGCAGAGTTCCAGTTCAACACGAGGTGACTGATGCGTGGAAATAGAGCCATCCTCCTCATCTTCAGCAAAGTCCTCTGATGAACAGAAATTTACCTGCATCACTGAAAGGGGCTTCAGATTTAAGGAACATGTGGATGCATAGACCTGGCTAATTATGTCAGCGTCTGTAATGAGAACATGAGATGGGAGGTTTCAGGATGCTTTAGCTGAGCGAGGACAGGCGTGTCCTCATCAAAGGCAGGGGTGTGGGACAAACGCTCAGGCTGTAAAATAAAAGGCTGAAGGAGGCTAAAACAAATCAGATTAAACACTGGTCACTTCTGTGATCCCTTCATCTCATCTTTTTTTCTCTATTTTTATTTTATTTAGTTCATAATCTGAACTTTTAACAAAGGGTCAGACACATCCAAAGAGTTTGCTTCCTCTCTTCGTTTTTTAGAAAACACCAAAACTGTGTGAATGGCTCCATTTTGGACCTTCAGTCAGCAGCAGAACTATTCATACCTCTGTCAGGTTTAAATCTAAAACGGAGTTTCTTAAATATAATAAACTTTTCTGATAGAAATTAGATGGAAAAGGAGAGGTATCTTAAAGGGAACTATTAATATGTTTGTTTGTTTGTTGCTTATGTTTTGGAAATATAACTTCTTGTTAAAAAGAAGTTTAAACCTTTTTTCATTCTTCTGTGATTATGAGCTCCACGTCTTGGATGTTGAAAGGTCTCTGTATCATCACCCTCATCTTTTGGTCTCTACACACAATCTGGTCCAGTCAAATAAGGCCCCCGCCAATTTTTCTTGCTAAATGCTTCCATTTTGAGTACCTTCATCCCTCCACAATTATCGTTAAGCCCAGAACCTGTATGTAGAGGTGGAAAGATGTCCAGAAATGATAACAGGTTTTGACCGAGTCTCTCTCACCTTACTCTCCCAGCTCCGTGTTTATCCTTTATCTCTTGAATGGGGCCAAACCAGTGCTTCTGGCAGTGCTTTAGACTCCAGCAACATCCCAAACTTCTGCCTAATTACCGTTGTTGTCGTTGGGTTCAACTGGTTTTCAATATAATATGACCCGGTCTGTGACATGAATCCAAGACACTTCTCAACAGATGTCTCCCACGCCTCGGCCCGGGCCCTTTCTAAGAGCGCTCAGTGAAAGGAGGCTCGAGTTGGAACAAAAAGCCCTGCGGTGTTGACAAAAGGCTGAGCAGTGAAGAGCTGGATGGACAGTGTGAATGGAGCGGTCTAATTGCGGCACTGGAAGGCGTCCTGGTGAGGTAGGTAGAAAAACCAAAGAGGCCCAGATGTCACTCTCCTGATCATCTCGTTTGACTTAAAATGCAGGACAACCCAAAGTGACCCCTCAGCTTCTGAGTTAGAGTTCAGGGGACACTTTGGTCCACTTTAAGGAACATGTTCTCTCTACTGGAGCCTTATGGATATTTACCACATCTGTAACACACACTCTTCCTTTTCATCATCAGGCCAGGATACCAGGGATTTTCCTAACCATCGGTTTATAGTCATTTACCACTTGAATAGCTTTTTTTTACAGATTACATCACGATTTAGCCACACAATGGTGATGGGAAAGAATGCGGACAACAGATATATTTACCCATTCAATACAACATTGTTTGCAAATAATACATCATGAGGAAGCTTAATGTTCATAAATATAATGTATAAAAAAACGTTTTGAGAAAATACAAATAGGTACAAACTAAGAAGCAAGTTTTTACAGAGAAGGACGTAACTGAATCCTTACTGGCAACCCATCTGAACTGAGGAGATGGTTTGAATGCCACAGGCAGAATAAGAATTTGACATTATGAGAGGCAATTGAAAACAGTTCCTGTATGTATTGCATTAATTATAAAAGTTCACCCAAGTGAGATCCAGTAGGGGTACTGATGCGTCTGTGCAACGTTCCCATCTATCAACACCCCAGAGATGTTTTATTATGGCTTCATTCAGCAACATTTAATCGAGTCCACTGGTCACTTTAGATGCAAATATCTCAGCGACAGGGATTCTGACAATATCAGTTGGAATGTAACCACCATGAAGCTACTCAGAAAGGGGAAACTGCAAATGGAGAGCAAGAATTCTGGGTGAACTAAAACGGACTAATTGCATGAAGCCCAACAACAGAGCTTTGTCTCTATTCTTTTCAGCATTGTTTCGTAGAGTAAGAGCCAAAATATGTGTCTTTTAGTCAGTTGCCTAGCTGTAGAATGATCACCATGGTTTGTCCACAAAGCAATCCCACTACACTCCACTACATCTGCAGCTATGGTAATCACCAGTCTTCTTATGCTCAGCTGGACAAGCATCAAACAAATATTCCGGCATCATTTTCTGAGCCAATGGAGATGCAGGAGTTACTTAATTTGACTCTAAATTAGCTTGTCTTAATGAGATTTGCCGTCCTCCACCTGGATTCCTCCAGTTACTGTAGTTCAAACACTATGAGCTCCAGAAACTCTTCCTTTGGACTGCTTGCTTCCTTTAACTATCTACCCAGATGCTACTTTTGGTGTTTTAATTGCAAGTCCCTTGTCTTAATCCAAAAATTGCATGTGCCCACATTAAACAAATTTAAGAATATAGCTACATTAAGGTATGTGGAGAGTGATTTATTGGTTGATCTAATATACTAAACAGAGCTGCCTCCCGTGTGCTGCTTCCTCTTCTTTAACGTTGCACCACATTTAACTGTTTGAATAAAACAAAACCACAGAACTTCTGTGTAAGTTGGTAATCATTGTGATCAATTGGAGGCAAAGTCAAAAATCTGTAGTTTAGAGCAGAGCAACAAGCTGCAAATAAGCAGAAATGTTAGAGCCTTAGCCCCCTCTTCGAACACTGGGGTGACATAGGAGGACTCTGAGTTGAAGCTGAACATGGATCCTATCCAGAGAGTCTGGAATGATCCTACTTTCTGCTTAGCTACACACAACACAAAGACCCCCAGCTTACCCCCTCCTTCCAATCACCCCACACACCCCCAGCCAGCACTGGGCTATGTTCCTATTTGGAAAGTATTGATTAGAACGTTTATCTCTTCAATCAGTGTGAGAGAGCCCCCAGGGTTTAACACAGCAGCACAGACACACTGAGGCAGAAAGATTTGATGTCCTTTCAAGATGTTCTCTGATGTGTTTTAGCGCCTTTATCCTCTCCTTGAGTATTAAATATACAATGTGTCTAAAATGACCATATAGACTAAGTCTATCATTTAGATTTTTGTAAGTAAGATTTTAGTAGAGCCAATGAGTCTCTGGCAGAAATGTTTATTCAAGTAATTTTAATCGTTTTTAATTAAGCCGACATTATGGAATATGAAATATCCAAGGATTTAGGTGACTGTTGCCAAAATAAGATAACTATGAAAGCAAAGAACAAAAACCCAGACTATGTTGCTGCCTTTCAAGTTTTTGGTCATTTAATCAATCCAGCTACACACAGTAAGAAAAGATTCTGGTAATATTTCCATCTCAGTAACCCGTTTTTTTTTTTTTTTTTTTAACAATCTGCAGTTTCAATAATAAAACAATCTGAGATTTCCTTCGCTCGGATCTATTTTTCAGCAGGGGTGTGTTCTATCCATCTTTACAATGGCATTGCCTCACTTACACAGGAAACCATCAAACATTATATGAGTGGAACTGATGAAGTAGCAACGTTCATCTCAGTTTTCTCTTGCCTACTCTTTAGGCAAGAAATTAAATTTCAGGGTTTTTTGATTTAATATTTCTTATTCATTGGCGCGAATTGGATCAGATGTTTTTGTTGCATTTTTCACTGAAGACAGTCTAGAGCTCAGTTGTTGAGGATTTTTAATGTTTAATCAGACTGGTTCAGAATCTAATGTCAGCTAATAATAAATTCATTCATTCAGCTCTAAATACATCTGACCATAAATAAAAACCTGACTACATGCAGAAAGTATCAATAAACTTTGATCATTTGATACGAAATGGTGACTAAAGAAAACAAACCCTACCTACATCAAAAGAAAAGAAAAATGTCTTCTCTCTACAAGGGCAGCAAGAGCAACCCGCTTTCTGTCCAGAAAAGGGCAAAGTTCCTGGGAAGTGCTGTGGTCTAAATTTACTCCAAAGAGCAGAGAAAATGGTTCCTTCACTAAAAACTTTAAGAAAAACGTTCTCACTGGCATGGCTTTTTATTCTTCATAAGAACTAAAGCTCAGCACTCAGGGGGTCGTCATCAGTCTCTGTAGCTGCAGCACAAATGCATTGTATTCCCCGACACCAAACAAAGGAGGTTATGCACGGAATATGCATCAGTTGCAAGGAAAGAAAAACTTTCTTTTCCTGTAACCCTGGGAGAAAGAACAAACTTCTTGTTGGGATCCGGAGCCTGTTGCTCCATCTTCCCTCCAGCAGAGTGCGCCGTGGGTCTCCTGGGCTGGAGCCCTCTGCACACCTGAGGGCGATCAGCTCATCTGAGGAG